>CAJUYG010002822.1:0-21270 GCA_910591675.1 Galerucella calmariensis
GCCAATTTTTTTTTTCATTTTCGTGTTCAGCGACCTCGAATTAATAAGAAAAAAAATATTTCATCAAAATCCGCGTTGTACCACTAAACTAGACTTTTACCCTGGATCGTCCTCTGTTAACTCCTGCACAAAAGTTAATTTGTAGGGATGAAGTTTCTCTTTATGAAGACATCTTAGAACAGTTGTATGACTAACATTATTTTCACGGGCAATTTGACGTGTAGGTACTTGAAGTTGGATTCTCTTCGACACTTAACAAAACATCCACTTTCACATCTTCAACGAAGTGTGGTTTCCTTTTCAATGGTTTGACATGTCCAAGTTCTCTGAATTGTGCATGAATTTTACACACAGTACTTTGTGAAATATTAGGCAATTCGGGATACCTGTGATTAAATAAGTTTGCTACTTCAACTTGACTTCTGCAGTTATCCCCGTACCCGATCATCATTAAAATCTCAATTCGGGGTGAGTCACAGTTGAATATTTCATTGTTATGTCTACAAGGAAAGAGTGTTTGACAAAGATTTTACTTTTTCAGTATAAACTGTCAACACATCAACAACTGACAGAATAGAAAACAATCCTCATTATTTACCGATTTTGTCTAATTATTGGCGTTTTTAGACAATTTTTAGGTATTTATGATAAAATTCATGGGCGTAGCAGGTTTTGTTTAATATAAAAATACGTCTAATAATTAGTTAGTTTAGATTTTTGATAAATCCATATTTAGCTAATTTAAAAAAGTACCAATATTTCAAGTGTAATAAATTATTAATTTAAAAATTTCACCCTGTATAATTCATAATTGACCATACATTATTCAGTTTGTTGGAATCGGTTCATTAAGAGGATTTCAAAAATATGCAAATATACAGGTTGTTTATAAAAAAAACAACACCGACTATGGAATACTTACGTGAATCACCCTGTATTTACATTTATGTTCACATAACGCACAACCCAATTCAAAAGTTGACGTGTCTCGGCATTTTTTATAATTTTCTAAAATAATGACAAAGAATTTTATTCCATAAGTGGTTTCCACACAGTATATTTACGTTTGTCAATCAACTGGAATAGAAAGTTTAGGCATGATTTTTAATCACCGCTAGATCCACCAACTGCGTTTTTATATTCATTGGTGGATAAATAACAAAATAGCCAAAATTGTCGCATTTTTTGAAATTGTTTCTAGGATTATCATGTTAATTTACTAATACTGAACGTAAAACTGCTTTTTTAATGAGTACCATTTTTTCCTAGTGTTCCAATCTGTGGCTTACTCGGGTAAGTTTGCCGCATAAGACAGCTCTTCGCATTTTTTCTTGTTTTTACTCATACTCGTGTTCCGTTTTCTTTTCTGATTTTTTTTTTAACTTTTTGCTTGACTTGGAAAAAAGTTTCGGCTCTCCCACTACCATTTTCCTTCTAATCTAATTTAATGTCATATTAATAAAATAACATTCATAATATTCCATATAACACCCTATATATTAAAATTATCAAAACTAAATCACGACCCGGCTTGGGTATGAAGACGACTCTCACCTGCCTCCACTGTTCAGGGACATACCTGCGTGCCAAACAGGCCCGAAAGATATGCATCAGAATTGTGCCAACGGCCTCCCAGCCTTGTTGAAGCAAAGCCGGGAAGATTTGGTCTTTCCCCGGAGACTTGTATGGTCTGAATGACCGTATCGCCCAAGTACTCCGCTCGTATGTGACTATTTCTTTTGCTAGAAGATAGTCCTCTTTACATGGTCGCTGTATACCCACATATCCCATGTCAGGACACTCCCACTCGATTCCCTCACAACTGGGGAAGTGTGTCTCTATGCTGCAAGGTATCCACCGGGGTTTCGGTGAAAACGACTTCCATGCAGCCTAGAGCGCTGTCCGGTGATTTCGTTAAGATCAGGCGCAGCCTTGACATTTGAGGTACCGAGACGATATCCTCACAAAAGGCCCGCCAGGCATCTCTCCGAGCCAACCTGACCGCACTCTTGTACTCATTTCGTTTCTGGCGGTATTGCTCCCAATCCAGATCCGACTTTGTCTTCCTAGCCCTATTAAATAGGCGCCGGGTATGTTCCCGTAGCGAGTCCAGAGACTTGTTCCACCACTTGTGGCCCTTACCCTCCTTCCTCGTTTTTTTCAAAACTAAACCACATTAAAAAAATGTACAGTACTTCATTTCAAATAGCAGCTGAAGTCAAAATGTTCTGCCAAACCGGGCAAGGGGATTTTTTATCGTATTTTGGGTCGGTGATTACGAATGTCGTATGGTCCCGGTCTAAATTTCCTGCGTATTTAAATGAAGCTTCACACTGTATTAATGAAAACCTTTCTGGAATGAGCGACGTTAAATATCGAAACTTGACATTTATATGAGGTGTCGTACTTTGAAAGGAGAGTCGCCTCGATCTCTATGAAATATTATTTTCCAGAGAAAATGATCATGACATTCACCCTTCCCCTTATTGGGGATATTTTGTCCCGGTAGGACAGCTGATGGAACTTTACATCACACTTGAACTACTAACTCATTATTAACTGTAGTCAAACTTGGAAAATGGTAAAATGAGTGAAAAAAATGATACCTAGTACTTACTTTGGGTCCGTTGAACTATAGGGAAACACGAATTTTTGATTGATTTTGCGAAAAATCGATAGTACTCACCTATTTTGAGAATAATCCGTCAAAAAATTTGCGGGTTATACATATTTTGCTGAGAAAAATCCAAAAAAAAATTTTTTTTCGCCATTTGAGCCATCACTTTTGGACTAGTTATTTTATACAAACCGCAGTTTAAATGTATTGCACTGTACGGAAAAGTGATCAACAACATGTGTTCTTGCTAATTATAACAATATTTCAGTTAGTTTCTTCATAATATTGTTTAAATTACCACTTTTATAAATATATATTTGACAGGCTACAAATTTGTATGAAAACAATTAAATCAAATGACAAATGACATAGAAGCTCTAGCGTAATGTGTGACATGGTTGCCAGCTGTAAACGATTACGTGAGAATCATGATATTTTTAAAATATTAATTAATTATTGCATTCGAATTTCATCTTAGAAAGTATTGGATGAGAGGGATGAATGGATTGTAATGCACATATATCTATATTCAAGAAGAGGGAAAAAAATATAATAATTGGATTCACCCTTCCCCTTCTAGAATAACGTAATGTGGATTACAAATAATTGGGGGCATTTGCCTTCCCCTCAAGATATTCAAGAAGGGGAAGGGAATATAATAATTGGATTCACCCTTTCCCTTCTTGAATAACTTAATGTGGATTACAAAGTATTGGATATTCCAGAAGGGGAAGGGAATATAACAATTGGATTCACCCTTCCCCTTCTAAAATAATTAAGTTATTCTAGAAGGGGAAGGGTGAATCCAATTATTATATTCCCTTCTCCTTCTGGAATAACTTGATGTGGATTACAAAGTATTGGATATTTTTTGAGGGGAAGGCTGGATACAATGATTATATATTTGTTTCCCCTTCTTAAAATACGCAATATAAGGATATCATCATATATAAAATGTGTTTATAATTTCATTTATGTTCTTGGGTTTGTCTTGAATGAATCTAACTAAAAATATAGTCTGATACAATATTTAATTTCGTATCTTAATAGTCATGTAGCATGATTGTCGAGTAGTCGATTACAGCTGGCAACCACGCTACAAAGTATTGTATTTTGTTCTATGTTTTGTAGGTTGCATATATGTGTATGCGATTATTATTAAAATTATTTATATCCAAACTGGTTGCCTGTCAAATATATATTTATAAAAGTGGTAATTTAAACAATATTATGAAGAATCTAACTGGATTTTTTTCATAGATAGCGAGAACACATGTTGTTGATCACTTTCATGTACACAGCAATACATATAAACTGTTTTTTGTATGAAATATCATGCCAAAAAGTGATGGCTCAAGTGGCGAAAAAAAATCTTTTTTTGGATTTTTCTCAGCAAAATATGTATAACCCGCAAATTTTTTGACGGATTATTCTCAAAATAGATGAGTACTATCGATTTTTCGCAAAATCAGTCAAAAATTCGTGTTTCCCTATAGTTCAACGGACCCCTTACTTTGTATAAATTTAGTTCCTTAAATTGTTCGTTTGAAAAAAGCCTTTTTAATGAGTCTGTGACTTGGCTTTCTTCTTTTGGAGTTGATATGCTGTATATTTCTGAAGCTATAGTTCATTTACGATAAGTTTGCAATAACAAAACATGACAGATGTTTTACATCGTTGTAATTTTTTTTCAGTTGTTGGCATTATGTTGACAAGTTGTTTATTGTATAAGATTACATCAAGCTCAAAAATAAGAGCAAACATTAGAAAATTTCAATGATTAAATACATAAATTTCAAGATGTCCAAGTTTGAAACCCTAAGATAACTGAAAAATGTTATCTTCATGCACATGTTGAATTGCATCGTTATTGCAGTATTAAGTAACAATGTATTTATTAAAAACTTACATCTCTCACAGAAGTAATAGGAATTCGCTGTCCACCGTTATCTCGTTCTCTCTCAAAATATGTTATTAGCGATGCTATTGCAACGCAGTGTTCAATACTCTCTTTTGAATAGTTATGAAAATAATAGATTATATCTTACACTAAATAACAAACTATAAAATGCGAATGAAAACGACAAACTAACACAAGAAATTCTGATAAAATTGTCTGATTTTGACAACATAAGTCTGGCAACCCCTGACACAGCAGCCAACATTTGGACCGTAACTTTTCCCGTTATATGATTAATTATTCTATTCACACTTTGGATATTTAGATTTTGTTCAGTTGCTGCAATTGTTACTGGAGTAATTTGATGTATTAACCCACTTTGGAGCCACGCTCTACCAGAATGCGCAGCGACGCCTTGAACAAACGTACTGTTGTTCAAGACGGTAGACTGTAGTGAAGTTCTTTTATTCTAATCAAACCCAAATGAATAATAGGGTGAAATAAAATACTCTATGGACTAAAGAGTATCTATTACTACTGCAAACAGTGGGTTGTAAGGCCACAGCATTCAATCCGTACCGGCTACTTGCCTTTACAGTTAAAATTAAAACATTCACTTAAAATTACAATCACAACTAAGTAATTATAGAATTTGTGATTAGTCCAAAACCTGGCCTGTTTTTGTACTCACCAGGAAATGGTGTATGACTATAAACTATCACTGTAACTGAAATGACGTCGTAGGAATAGAAATTAACTAGTAATGAGATTTGGAATAGATATTTAAGTAATTAGTTATGAAAAGAGCAATATTGTTCAACAAGCGTAATATTTGCCAAAACGAGCGCTAGCGAGTTCTGCCAATTACGCGTGTTGAACAATGTCGCCCTCTTCATAACGTGTTTACCTACAACGTTTTATCTAATTCCGCGCTTTCATAATATTCAATAAAATCTTCAATTACAATGATAATATTGAAGTGGAATCAAATGGTGTTATAAGTATTGTTACTATGATGTATTCACCCAGAAAATTGACTTACTTTAAATAACTGTGTCCTGAATAATGTTTTCAATGTTTATAAATCTCAAAATACTATTGAATTAAAATAATGGGTTAATTGTACAGTTCAAATAATGAAATAATTGTCAGTTTTGACAGTACCTACCTAATTAATAAATTATTCTTTGAGACTCATATGGTATCTCTATGTTGAAGCATAAACAGTTACGTAAAGTTTTTACATAACTACTTTTCATAACTGATATATGAAGGTTATGAAAAATGTGACGTAAAATGTCACATTTGATAGCGGAATTAGATAAAGAATTTTTGTCCACGACCACCTAATAATAAGTCAATATTTTACCTCCTAACTAAAGGTATATGGTACCCATATATCAACTGTCGTGAATTATGGTTCATAATACACTGTAGTGTATTATGGTTCATAATTCACGACTAGAGATGGGGGTACAATATGAAATAAACTATTAAATCTGTGTATTTTGTTCAGGAAATTTGTTTCTGACATATATCGTATCTATAAAATATTGTAATTTTTAGTATTGATACTTTTCATAACGATATTTTCCAAATTATTTGAAGTAATGCCACAACATTTTGAGGTTAGTAATGTGCCAAATCGCTACTGACTTTTATTTATTAATAAATAAATTAAGTGTCGTGGACAAAGTATAGTATTCTACTCGCAATTTATGGCCATAATTCACTTGGGTGACTTGCGCCCCTCGCCTGGCTATCATAAATTGCTCGTTTAATAATATACTATACTTGACAATATTTTTATATCTGTCACACTGACACTTTTATTTTTCTCAAAACCTTCCTCGTTTTTCTATTCGAACATACCGATGACAGCCGTCGCTCACTCTCACGATCAAGTGAATGACGACGTGAAATGAATACAATTAATATTATAATTTTTTAAGGAACATGAATTCCGAACAGTTACTACAAATATCAAAATTGCAAACTTATCGTAAATGAACTATACTACCAGTATTGCGCTTGCTGTATGCAAAAAATGCCTCGAATGAGACTGATTTTGAGCATGAAAGGAAATTTTTTAACAATAAAAACAATAGTTACTTTTTTAAATTTTCAACTTTAGAGCCTTACAATTCAACGAGCTAACAAAGTGTATATCAAGTACTATAAATATCTTCAATCCCCTACCATTCCTCAAGTTTTGTGTGAAAACTCTTAAAGCATATTTAGTAACGGATGTCTTATTCAAAATGGCTCTCGACCGTATATCTCTGGAACCGTTTTTGGTACACCTTCAGGACTAACATTTTTAGGATAAATGTGACCTTGATGAAGACCTAAAATCTATTCATTATGCTGATACATCCACCGCTAGATGAAGGCTTAATTGAATACTAAAAATTAAGAAATCTAAATTATATGATTTTTGTCTAGTCGTATGTTATTGTGCCGGATTGGCAAGTTTTTCTCGATGTAATTTTTGCAATAAAATTTTGTGTCCCGCTGTATCATAAACGGTTCCTGAGATACTTAATTCCGAGAATCATTCCTGCTCAGACATCCGGTACATAAAAAAGTACTACTACATATAATTTTACCCGCTAATTTGAATAAACCTTATCAACGTTAGTTAACAAATATTTTTCCAAGTCATTTTGTTTGCACATTGCAAAATATTTAAGTACAAATTCCTTGCAGTGGTTTTTTTATATCTTCGTGTTTTAACAATTTTATGGATTTTTAATTTTGTATTCACGTAATCATACTTTCATTTCAGTATTATTTTACTATATAATGAGTGTGGCTATCTCTCTGTTGTCTTTATTAAAATGGATTGTTTTTTTATCGCAGTTGTTGCTTTTTAAAGTTAACGTAGGTATCTACCAATTATTCGATTTCTGGATAGGTACACCTTTGCTTTGTTTTGTCACTTTTGATCCTTGTTATTTGGAAAAAATAATCGGGTATGTATTTATATTATTTTATTTTCTTCAGTAATGGCCTACATGGAGATGTTCGGAAACTGTTCACACACGAATGATCAAGAATTTATGAGACATTCGGTACATATGGTCCAATACTCGCAACCGTTAGCCGCAGGCTTGCCTACTACCCAATCCTGCACGTTTAGTCAAACGCATTTGGCAAGCCGAACGTCGCATAGTCAAGTTCAGATGTTAAGTTTACCACCTAGATCCGAAGAAAGGTAAGAACTTCCATTTTTTTACCATCTATTATCTTTAAAGTTAATTTAACTATTTCCCACTAGAATATAACGGTTTTTCAACCCTTTGTCATCTGAAAATAACGCGCTGTTGCTGGGTTTACTGAACTGAGCTTCCGAAGAGGCATTTATCGAATGCATGAAATTACAAAGAATCCATGGTGAATTTTGTATTTGGTGATATCCTTACATTGTGTATTTGAAAAGGGGGAAGGAAATATAATCATTACATTCACCCTTCCCCTTAAAAGATATCCAATGCTTTGTAATGAACATTAAGTTATTCAGGAAGGGGAAGGGAATATAAACATTGGATTCACCCTTCCCCTTAAAAGATATCCAATAATGGCCATTAAGTTATTTAAGCAGGGGAAGGGAATATAAACATTGGATTCACCCTTCCCCTTCTTGATTTACTTGATATGCGCGTACCAAAATATTGAATGCATACATGAAGTCACCCTTCTCATTGTTGAAAAATATCCAATACTTTGTAATTCGCATATCAATTACTGATCCACTGATTATACTCCCTTCCCCTTCTTGAATAACTCAGTGTGCATTACATTGCATTCATCACTAAAGCAGTGCGATCAACATTTCCTGTTCGAAATCATATTATACAGGGTGTCCCAGCCGAGAGTGACCCATTTTAAATGCTTATAACTTTTATACCAGTTGTGTTAGCCACCTGCGGTTTACGCCATTCCTTTTCTTTTGGCCTAAAGTTTTTTCTAGTTGGTACCAAATTTTGTCTACAATTATACAGTGGGAGTAAAAAAATTACCTTTTTTCGACATTAAAATTTTCAACTATTTTTAATGGAACACCCTGTATATTGCAACGCCATAATTAGGCGTCGTGTCCAAGGTATCCATATACCAATAAACATCGGACTTGTACCTTGAAGTTTTTGCAGCAAAAATTAAAATAGTAGTCTGGATATTTTAGCAAACGTATAAAAAAACGTAACTAGGTATCCATAGTAAACAATTGTCACTGTCAGAGTAAAATGTCAAATTAAGTTAACATAAAAACATAAATTTTAAAGAAAATGATTTATTCATTAGTTGAAAAAGTAAAAACAGTAATTTTTTATACCGAAACCCGATCAATAATAACGACACAAAGAAGATTTAGAACTAGATTCCAGAAAAATCCGCCAAGCAAAAACGTTATTAAAAAATGGCATCAAAATTTTTAAATACATAGATACTTGGAGGTCAAGAGGCCAAAAAGGAATTTGTTTAATCCTGAATATTTAGACAGACTTTTGGCGGTCCATGAGATTATTGCAATTAATAATCAGAAAATATCTCTTAGGAAAATGGCGGATGCATTAAATTTATCTAAAAGTGAGTGCAAGAGATGTGTTAAATGTTTAAAATTATTCCCTTATAACCTTCAAACATTTCAAAAGCTTCGTCAGGAGGACTACCAAAAGAGATTGTTTACTTGCGAAACTCTTTTGGACTTGTTTAGAGTTAAACCAAATACGCTGTTAATTATGTCTGATGAGGCGAGTTTCCACATAGATGGTAGATGTAACAAGCACAATTGTAGGATTTGGGCATCAGAAAATCCAAGAGCATTTAACGAGTTCCAGCGAGATACTCCAAAGGTAACAGTTTGGTGCGCCATCTCTGCTGAAAAAATATATGGACCATTTTTTTTTCAATGAGCCAACGATAACATGAACTATATATACTGATATGTTGGAAAATTTCTTCATTATTCTTTAATAGCAAGAGCATCACTAGATATGACATTTGGGGAAAATGGATAGGAAGAGCTGGCGCTATAGAATGGGCACCGTACTCTCCTGACTTGACAGTTTCAGACTTTTTTCTCTGGGGTTATGTCAAGGATAGGTGCTATAACTCCCTTCCACATAATTTGAATGATCTTAAGAGGAATATTCGTGCAGTAATTGAAGCGATTCCCCAAGATATGTTACACAATTCATTCAACCATTTGATGGTCCGACTTCATAAATGCGTAGAACAGAACGGTCAACATATACAGCAGTTTTTTTAGATTTATATTTATTTCTTTATTAATGTATAGTTCTAAATATCTAATAAAAAATACGCTTGCTAAAATATCCAGACTACTATTTTAATTTTTTGCTGCCAAAACTTCAAGGTACAAGTCCGATATTTATTGGTATATGGATACCTTGGACACGACTCCTAATTATGGCGTTGCAATATACAGGGTGTTCCATTAAAAATAGTTGAAAATTTTAATGTCGAAAAAAAGGAATTTTTTTACTCCCACTGTATAATTGTAGACAAAATTTGGTACCAACTAGAAAAAACTTTAGGCCAAAAGAAAAGGAATGGCGTAAACCGCAGGTGGCAAACACAACTGGTATAAAAGTTATAAGCATTTCAAATGGGTCACTCTCGGCTGGGACACCCTGTATATTTACTACAAATTCGGTGTATATTTGTGGTTATCGCTGATTTTTGACGGGCGCTACACACTACTGCTTACGCTAGTGCTTCAATGTCACAATTCTATGTCATTTGTCATTTGAATTAATTGTTTCCATACAAATTTGAAGCCTCTCAAATATATATTTATAAAAGTGGTAATTTAAACAATATTTTCAAGAAACTCACTGAAATGTTGTTATTATTAGCGAGTAAACATGTTGTTCATCACTTTCCCGTTCAGTGTGATACGTTTAAACGGTTGTTTGTATGAAATATTTAGTCCAAAAATGATGGTTCAAGTGGCGAAAAAAAATCTTTTTTCTACTACCGTGTGTAAAGTACGTACTTTAGACACATTTTCGAGTGCGTAAAACTTTATTTTACGCACTAGTGCGTAAAGAGTTTTACTTTACGCACTAGTGCGTAAAGAAAAAATTCCAATATGTATGTAGTTATAGATATCTAGTCTTATAAAAATATAGGTATAATAAACAGATATTAAATCTAAGTTTTTTTCATAAATTGGAGATAGAAACCAATAGAATTCGGTAAAGTAACCTAATAATTATTGTTAAATAATTATTGAGTACTGGAAATAATACGGTAAATAGGTATAAGTTGGCGGTGAGTGACTGACATTTCTTTGTGAATTGAATCTGACATTTAAAATTTAAATTGAGATCTTCCGACTATACCTAGAGTAAGCAATTGTATTTTATATTTAGGAATTGAATATTTTTATAAAACTATGATGTTATTTTAGATTATTATAAAAAGACTCTTCTAAAGAAAAATTTAACTTACTTTACGCACTAGTGCGTAAAGTATGTTTCTTTACGCACTAGTGCGTAAAGAAAATTACTATTAAACTTTTGTATTTCAATTAAATATTCGCTAGTAGAAAAAATATTGTATGCAATTCGTGTGTAAAGACCTTTTTTTCGACTCATGTGATTGTCGCATTCGCCTTCGGCTCATGCGACAATATTCACATTCGTCAAAAAAAAGGCTACTTTACACACTAGTTACATAAATAACTATTTTTTGATTTTTCTCTGTAAATTGTGTATAACCCGCATATTTTTCGACGGATAATCCTCAAAATAGGTGATATCGATTTTTCGCAAAATCACTAAAAAATTCGTGTGTCCCTATAGTTCACCGGACCCGGAACAAAATACAGTGCAGCAAATATTAGTGGAATACCAAGACTTTTGAAAATTTGTGAATTAGATATAGATATTCTATCGTTACAAATTATAATATATTGTTTTTTCTAGATCACCGTCACCTCTTCACTCTCCCAATTCTCTAGCTTCGATACCAAACAATGCGTCTTTGCCGCCAGCGTTACCGCCTAAACAACGTCGCAGACATTCAACGAGATCTCCCCCGCCTACACCAACAAGTCTTTCAATATCAGAATCGAAAACTCCTTCGTCTACCAACAAAGTTTTACCTGATTTATTAGAGCACACAACTAAGAACGAAGAAAAATCTTCCGAGAGTAGTACGCCATCTTGCGAAGAAGATCTAACGGAAATGTTGAACGTAGATCAGTATTTGACGTGGAAAAAATCTGACGAAGAAGGACCGGACATAAGAGGTGGACCTATAGACGCTCTTATCATACAAGCCACTAAGGCTACTAAAAACGGAGGTGAGATTTGTTGACTAATTTTTTCTTAAATGTCATAGAGTTTGGTATTTGTTGGATTAATCGATATTTTATTTTTGTAAATTGCAGAAGAGAAGGAGAACGGTATGTAGGTTAGACAGTTACCCTACAAATTACAAAATTTCACAAATTTATGACATAATGAGGGTTTTTCTATTTTTGTTGAGTCTATTGATAAATACTACTCTCATCTTCT
This sequence comes from Galerucella calmariensis, assembly GCA_910591675.1. Taxonomy (NCBI): domain Eukaryota; kingdom Metazoa; phylum Arthropoda; class Insecta; order Coleoptera; family Chrysomelidae; genus Galerucella; species Galerucella calmariensis. Next base: position 12,068 of record CAJUYG010002822.1, read on the forward strand.
ACGGGATATTTAGATGTACAGGGTGTCTCACGACGTTTTGACAGTCCAATTTCTCGAAAACTGTTCATATGACATGTATGAAATTTGGCAGATATAAACAGTCGAAACTGATGCTTATATTTATTATAAAATGACTTCCGTTTTTCCTGTCATTTCGGGTCACGTTACCTCAACAAAAAAATTTTTTTTAATGGGACAACCTGTATAATATTACAATTTTGGATATATTATTCATTAACAAATTCAACGATACCACATTTCTCATCACTGTATTGTGCAGAAAAGATAATAGGGGCAATTAAATGAACATATGTATAAACTATTTTATTAAAAAACGTAACATAGGGAATTAAAAAGTACAAGTAATTAAAGAAATTGTTCAAATTTATAACCATTACATTGACACAATGCATGTCTTATTTTATCCATTAAATCATCTAAATCAATTCGGTACGAAAGATATTCGTTAACTAGCTAGACTCAACGAAAAGAAACAACCCTCTTATTTACTTACATACACTGATCCAATATACCATTAGGCTAAATTTTTAAATTTTAGGCGTCTACTAGCTTTTTTCTCTTCTCCTCTACCACTTCTTTTAAAAATAAAAGGGAGTATTGTAAAATTCTGATAGTGAAATAATAAAATTATTTCAAACTTGATAATAGTACTTAAATAAACCAATAGAATTTATCGATAAATAGTCAAATGAGTCGATATAAGTCCGAGGGGTACACATAATAAAATATATACAGGGCGTTTCTTAATTAATGCGACAAAATTTGGTAGGTGCTTGCTCGTGTGAAATTAAGATGAGTCTTTCCTATAACAAAATCATCCCTCAGTCCACCCCTTGAGTTTTTATTTTTTTCTAAAATTCCAGTAGAGCTAAAAGCTTCAAATTCTGTAATTTTCGTGCATTTCCAGCACTTCTTATGTTTTACATTTTTATTTTTTCCACATAATTTATTAAAAAATTTATAAATTATGGTGTTTATATTTATCTCTGCAGCTATTGGATTTGGGAACAAAATTTATGAATAAAAGAATTTTTTAAATAAAACAAGGATTTTAAGTTGAATTTTATTTCATAAAACTTCATCTGGAAAAAATGTTTTGATATGAAATGAAGTAAGGTCTGCTAATTTCACCCCTGTATAATGTAACAGGAATATTGAAAAAATACCCGTGGTTAGTCCTTTGCGAGTGCACTAAAACTACAGACTTCCAAGTTTCTAGCTTCACTGAAATTTTAGAAAAAAAATAACTCAATTTTAGCCACCACATTTTAAGGGTGATATCTCGAAAAAGGTGAACTGAGGAAATTTTATTGTAGGAAAGACCCATCTTAATTTCGTACGAGCAATCACCTCCTGAATTTTGTCGCATTAGTGTGAGAAAATCCCATTTGCCGGTGGAAATGTTTAACAAAAAGAATTTTCCAAATAAAAAATACAATTAAATTTTAATAGTTTTTGAGTTATTAACAGTTTTTTTGTAAATGCTCTATCCTTTTTTCATCTTAATTTGTTGATAACAATTGCAAATTTTTATATGCTAATACATACTTTTGAACATTTTTTCTAGGAGCTTTATCAAGAATTAACACGTTTTTGAACTTGTTGATTAAACTATAAATTATACATTTTAGTGTTGATTGATAATGTTTACCCAACTTAAATCACATTAAACTAAAACAGTTTTTAAAATTTGTTACAAATGTTACTGAAAAGTGTACTTGTGTGAAAAATCACCAATCGCATTTTAGATTTTACAGTATTCTCTTTTAATTTCTATTCGTTTTTTTTTGTATGTACATTTTTTAAATTACTTTTTCAAGTTACTTCTAGGTTTGTCGGTGGATTCATAGGGTTCAGTAGAATCAGCGTTATCCAATTTTCTAACCTAACTTTCTTGATCTTCTACCAGACAAATGGTCTTTCTATACAGAGTTCGGCAAAAGTCCGGGACCGGACAAGTATCGGAAGAAAATATGAGTTTTGTGAAAAATCTTTTTATACCACAAATTTCTTTCCACTTAAACTATAATTTAAAAATATTTTGAAATATACAGGGTGTTTCAATAAAGTGTGGCGTATCAAAGTTATATTTTTTCTTTATTGCTTTTTCTGATTGCCCCTAAAACATATAATACGCATTGATAATGGTTCCCTATACCTAAATACAGATGGCTCCGAGTTATGTTGACTTTCTTAAAAATATGAACATTTCGAAAAAAATTAATAACTCATTGATATAACAAATTTTAGCAAATTTTCTCTTACATCTGAATAGTAGGACGTTCGTTGAATGTATTCCACGATTGAGTACTAAATATCTCTTCACACACTATAAGTTCAACACAAAATTCTCTATTTTACAAAGGTTTATTGTTGTTTAATAATTTGCCAATTTCTATAAAATCGTTTATCACCCTTGACACTTTTAATTATGTAAAAATGAATTATTTGTAATTATATTATATCCAATTATTTGACATGTAATGAGCACATAGTGTATAATTATTTAATATGTCATTTTTTTTTGAAAATATTTTGTTTGTAATAGCATTATTGCTAAATATACTAAACTATCTACTATCTATAGTTATTTTTCTGTGAGAGGCTTAAGGCTTAAAACGTGATCTATTTAGTTTCCTATAACAACTAGGCCAAGATCATTAGTTTGAAATTGCAGATGTAAAATAGATTTAGCATAAAATTTAAAAAAATTGTAAATTGCACGAAAAATTTAATACTAGGTATAAAACACCCTCATACCATTAGAAAGACGACATTTTTTTGAATATGATGAATTATTGAAATACAGGGTGTTCCATTTAAAATAAGCCTGATACTGCACATTGAATAATCTAATAATGAAAGTGAAAATTGTGAACACCCTGTAAAGAGATATTTAGTACTTAATCGTGGAATACATTTAACGAATGTCCAACTATTTAGATGTAAGAGGAAATTGGCTGGAATTTGTTATATCAATAATAATTTTTTTTCGAAATGTTTACATTTTTTGTTATAATTAAGCTTAGAAAATGGATAAAATAACGTTCAAAGTTTTATGAATCCTTTAATTATATTTTATATGAACATTCAAAACTGACATTGACAATTAACATATCACTCTGATCAATACAGATAAAAATACCTTGAATAAAATCCCTTGAATATTAATATTTCCAACATTCTCCCCCCTTAACAATTTGCTAATCTGAGAAATTGTTAAATAAAATGAAATATTAGTTAAAATTATGTCCGAATCGCTTAGGTGATTTAACTAGGCGCCCTGATCTTGTCACTATTCGGGTTTTCTTTTCACACTTGGATCCATCTTCCTCATCTTTTTCATCAGTATCTTGCAAGTTTCCATTTTCCGGTATCAATTTTTGTGCACTCTTTTACTTCTAATGGATACAGTCGTTGAAAAGGACGTAAAATCTCACCATTCATTGTTTTAACTTTTGCAACTCTATGAATGTTATCTTTTCCTGGATATGTTTCCAATATTTTTCCTAGTGGCCAGCTTGTCCTTTTTACATTTTCGGCTCCCACAAATACGATGTCGCCAACGTCTAACTTACTAACTTTGCTTTGACCAGTATTGACTAATTCTGCTAGGTATTCCTTTTTGAAGCGGTTACGAAAACAATCTCGTAATTTCTGGATATATCTTCTACGCTTTATTAAACTGTTTCGATCAATTTCATCTAAGTCGGGCATCTCGTGGTTCGGAATATCATTGATAAACATTGCTGGAGTTAAAGGGCTTAAATCTTCATGATCTTCTGACACATAGGTCAGTGGTCGAGCGTTAATAACTGTCTCACAATCGCACAGTAAAGTGAGAAGTTCTTCATAAGTAACAGAAGATTTACCTAGATTCTTACGTAAAAGATCCTTGATGATGCGGACAATGCGTTCCCACCAACCACCCCACCATGCAGCTGTTGGTGGGTTGAAGTTCCATTTTATTTTCTTAATGCTAGAATACTCTAAAACTTTATCCCAATCAACTTTATTCATCTGATTATGAGCACCAACGAAATTCGTCCCATTATCAGAGTATATTGTTGATATTCTTCCTCTCCTGGCAATGAAACGTCTCAATGCAGAAAGAAATGAATCTGTAGAAAGAGATTCAACTAATTCAAAATGGACTGCTCTGTAGACTGCACAAGTGTATACTACTATCCATGATTTTGATTTATTTTTCAGATACAAAGGTCCCGCCAAGTCGATTCCAACTATTTCGAAAGCTGCTTTACACGTTATCCTATCTTTCGGTAGTGGAGACAACGGTGTTTGAACAAATTTTGCATTGTATCTTTTACATATCACACATTTAGATACAATTCGTTTTATTGTTTGTCTACCTCTTAGTATCCAGAATTTATCTCGTAATATACATAAAAGTGCTTGTACACCAGCATGAAAATTCAATCTATGATTTTCTTCTATGATTTTTCTCACAATCTCATGTTTGTTTGGTAGAACTATAGGGCACTTGAAATCTTCTGAAAGCTCTCCTAAAATCAGCTTTGTTTTGATTCTCCACAATCCATTCGCATCTCTGAATACATGTAAATTTTGAATAGACTTAGCTTCATCTCCAAAACTTTCCAATTGAACCAACTTCAAATTTTGTATTTCAGCTTCCATAATTTCATCGTAACTAAGTGTTCCGTTTTTCCTAAGGGATATTTTTCTTGAATTATTCAAGAATCTCAATATCCAACCCATCATTCTCACAATTTTAGAATATTTTGAAAAATATTTTAATCCATCAGTTGAAATATTTACTTTCGATATAAGTGTTACAATAGTTTTCCGCTCTTCTTTATTTACTTCCTCCATTGAAAAAGTAGTTTCATGGGTTGGCCAATCTTTAGAATCATCTTTCAACCAACTGGGTCCATTTATCCAACAATTTTCTAGCAAAAATTTGATATCACATCCTCTGGATGGAATGTCTCCAGTATTCAATTTACCAGAAACAAAATGCCATTCTTGTATCTGAGAGAATGATCTGATTTCCTTGACTCTATTACCTACAAAAGTATTCCAGTTGCCTTTAGTTTTTATCCAGGTTAATGCAACCATTGAATCGCTCCAATAATACGTTTTCATATTCCGAAATCCCTCTACCTCCTTCATAGAACGACATAAACGTACTCCTAATAAAGCTGCGATCAACTCGAGTCTAGGTATAGTACTATCTTTTGGAGCTAGTCTAGACTTTGCCTGTAGTAATCTTACTGAAGTGAAATTTTCACAGGTAGTTCTCAAATATATACAAGTAGCAATGGCTAGCTTGCTAGCATCACAGAACACATGAATACTGGAATTTTCGGGAAATTCCAAATCAAAATTTTTGCCAAGTGTTCTGGGCACTCTACAAAGACTAATCATATGAATTTTTTTCAACCAGGCCTCAAATGGTTTAATTATCTCTGCCGGTAAATCCTGATCCCATCCTAACTTTAATTGTCATGTTTTTTGCAGTAGTAATTTAGGTATTAATGTTACAGGGCATACAAAACCGATTGGATCGAAAATCTTGTGTGCTGTAGACAACAAACCTCGTTTTGTTCGTGGAATACTCTCGAGTTGAGCTAGAGAATCTATGTCACAGTAGAGAGTATCTTCTTCAACATTCCAAAGTAGACCTAACACCCCAATAACCTTTTCGTTACACGAAGTGTCGGTGGATAATTTATTATGAGTCCATCCTCTGAGATTGAATTTAGCAGTAGACATTAATTGTTTAGATTCCTCAATGAATGTTTTTAATTCTTCTTCAGTATTTACGCTGGTAACACAATTATCAACATAAAAAGAATTCTTTAGCTTTGTAGCTGTTTTCATAAATTGTTCTGGAACTTTATCTAAATGATGATTCATGGTAGCTGTTAAAAGAAACGGACTTGATTTAACACCAAATACCACCCTACAGTGTCTATACACCTTCATTTTTCCAGATTCGTAATCTTCCCACCAGAAAAATCTCAAATAATCCCTATCTCTTGGTTTGACACTAATCGTTGAACTATTTTCTTTAATGACTGCATGATGGGGCAAGTAATGAACTCTATCGTTCTTATCTGAATTATCAATCACACGCTCGATGATTCCCAGCATTTCCCATTCTGTGAATAACTTTTCGTAATCATTGAATTTTCCAATATTCAACAGCTTTTTTGAACTAGATAAAAGTCTGCTACGTGCTAATTCTTCGTTACTTAAAAGAGTTGGATGACCTTCTTTCCAAGGTAGTTGAACTTCGTATCTATTATCCTCATTGAATTCAACAGTTTCTAAAAATTGTTTCAGAGAATTTTCTTAAAGAATTTCTTTCGATTGAACTTCAGCTGATTCTTTTATTCCTAACATCTCTAAACTCCATAAGTCAGATATTGAAAAATCGGCGAAGCCAGAAAATATATTTAAATCATTCTTTTCTGATTCTACTTTTCCTATTACTGTCCAACCAAGATATGTTTCTATAGCAAATTAGTCACCATTGATATTTTCTGTATTTCCAGTTAATAATTTTCCAAAAATATCCCCTCCAAGTAACAATTCGATTTCATGTGGAGCATCATTGACACTGACATCAGTTATTATTATATTTCTTCTTTTCAAATAATCTATAAGAGAACAATCATGAAGCCGCGGTATTTGATTACAAATCTTATTTTGATCTGTGACCTTCAAGTTGCATTTGTAAGAGCTGTGCAGACTTTTTATTGTGATATCATATATTCCATGTGCTTGTGGTGATGACTGTTGACCACCAAATACTCCTTGAACAATTATTTCTTCATCTATTTTATTTAATTTCATGTCTTTGATGCACGAAGTTTGAATATATGAACGTTGCGAGCCGGAATCCAAAAATGCTCGAACAATTTTTTCTCTATTATTATTTGAAATTCTCACCATGATAGTTTGTAATAAAACAGTAGTTTTGTAGTTACTTGCCAAAACGTTTTCTACTGGCTGCTCTTCCTTTTTATCAATTTTATCTTGTTTAGCAATTAAATCATGACACATTATGGGATAATGTTTTCTTGAACAAACTATACATTTAACAAACGCCTTACAGTTTTTACTGGTATGATTTTGTTTTAAACAGGTAAAACATCCTTTTTTGTTCATTACCAAGGTTTTTCTCTCATCAAGAGACAATTTTTGTGCTTTTACACAGTCCTGACTTGTATGCATCTTTTCGCAAAATAAACAAAATGGAATTTTCTTACCATCGTTTGCTACTCCTTTCGAATTGGCCGTATATAAAGCTGCTGAGGTATATGGTCCATTTTCACCTGTGGGTTTTTTATGTTTAACAGCTGTAGACATGTATTTACACTTATGATCCGTATTGAAGCTTGCTTGAGCTAAATTGATTCTTTCTTCGGACTCCACCTCACTTCTAAGAAAATCTAATAACAGAGATAAATTATCAGTATTGTCTCTAGCATGATCCAACGAAGATTTCTTTTTATTCGCATTTCTGTGTCTTTCCCAAACTTTCAATAGATCATCCGGCAATGCAGACTCAACAAGAGGAAACAACATAGCTGCATACTTTTCTTTCGTAACACCGAGTGTTTCCAAAGCCCTCAACTGCGTCTCTAACTTATAATATAATTGAGAGAGTGTCATACCTGTATTCTTCATTGCTTGTTTCATAACTAAGCTTAATAACTCTCTTACGTAAACTTCTACAAGCAACTCATCCCTAGCAAATCTAGCCTTTAACCGGTCAATAGCTATTTGATAGTTCGTCCCTGATGGAGGAAAACTCTCGATTAATTCCCTTGCAATGGATCCCTGTTCTGTGGATTGAAGTAAATACTGAAATTTATCGGTCAAATCGATTTCTTCGTCGTCATGGATTTTCTTGAATTGACCCCAAAAACCAATCCAGTTTTTAACATCCCCATCGAACTTTCTTAACTCTATCTTCGGTAGACGGTATTTCCTTCTGTTCGTGTCGCTTCTCCAACTATGTGAACTGTATTTATCATCTTCGGTTTCTTTTTTCAGGAAAAATTCAAATCTTGATTTGTATTTTATGAATTCTTCTCTGTAGAATTCACTTGTGTCATATTCTTCTTCGAATGCTGCATTATCTATTTCAGTAGAGAGAAAAAATTCTCTGATATTTTCGTCTGCTCTCAACAATCTGTCGCCTTTGTCTTCCAATTGCCTGGAAATGGCCAACAGATCTTGTTTATTTGCTGCCTTATCTTGAAATATCATGTCTAACTCTCTGCATATCTTGGAAAAGTGGTTTCTTAACAATTGCCTTTCTTTTTTGATATTTTCCATTTCTAGCTCAATGAGTCCTGTCACGGTCGCCAAAATGTTATAATTAAGCTTAGAAAATGGATAAAATAAGGTTCAAAGTTTTATGAATCCTTTAATTATATTTTATATGAACATTCAAAACTGACATTGACAATTAACATATCACTCTGATCAATACAGATAAAAATACCTTGAATAAAATCCCTTGAATACTAATATTTCCAACATTTTTAAAAAAGTCAGCATAGCTCGGAACCCACTGTATTTAGGTATAAGGAACCATTATAAAGGAGTATCCTATTTTTTAGGGGCAATCAGAAAATGCAATAAAGTATAGGGTGTTCCATAAGAAAAAATATAACTTTGATACGCAACACTTTATTGGAACACCCTGTATATTTCAAAATATTTTCAGATTATAGTTTAAGTTGGAGTAAAATTTGTGGTATAGAAAAATTTTCCAAAAAATTTATATTTTCTTCGATATATGTCCGGTCCCGGACTTTTGCCGAACTCTATAAGAATCAGATAATGCACGTTTTTTATCCGAATAAAACTTATTTTCAATATTACGCGTAGTTTTTATTACAACATGGACGCTGTAATGCGTGCTGCTTCGCTAGTGAGCCAAAATTTTTTTAAAAACATTTCCTAACGCTTGAAGTGAACTGTATCTACCATCAAACCTACCCAGTATTCTTTTATACGAAAATCACAGTTATCACATAAAGGGTTATTTACTTTATTGACAGCTTCCTCCAAATAACTTTTAGTAAAACGTATTATAGATGTCAAAAGTAATAGTATAAAACTATTTTAACGCCTAACAGTGCCTTTGAAAATGAAAAAAACAAAAACCATTGACTAAGAAG
>CAJUYG010002822.1:21370-40651 GCA_910591675.1 Galerucella calmariensis
AACAGTGCCTTTGAAAATGAAAAAAACAAAAACCATTGACTAAGAAGCAACAGCTACTTCCCTGGCTATATACCACGAAAGATATTTAATTTCACTGGATTGGTATATCTGCAAGATCCGTATCTGTGAAGCCTCCTTTAGAGTCTTCTTCAGTGCCGCCAATTTAATACCTGGATTCTCTTCGTGTCACGGCACCCATACTGAAGACAGTATATTTTTTTGTTAATCTGTGATTTTCGTTTTTTTTTTGTCTACTTTAAGATCTTTCATATTCTATATTTACACTTTCTTTTTTAGTTTTTATGTATCAAGAAGCTTTTTTGACGACTTACAGAACTTTCATATCACCCAACGAACTTATAACGAAACTTATCAGAAGATACAACCATTTCTATTATCAACAAGATAAGAAACCTCGATCTAGAGAAGCTTTCGCGTTAATCGTCAGAGTCGTCAGCGATTTGACGTAAGTACAAGTACAAAACATTGAAAATAAAATTTTATTTAGTTGATATTTTACACAGTTACATTTGAAACCATTTTTTCACTCACTTCATAACAAAGATAAAAACTCCGTTCATTAGTTAACCAGACAAACTTTCCACATTTAGGACGTAAAGTATCACTTATTCTCCTAATATCATAATGTACTATTCATTGGATATTTTTCAAGAGAACTTTTGTTGAAAATTTGAGTTTGTAGAATCCATTTTTACATTGTAAGATCTTCTGACCAAGTAATTTTATTAAAAACAGCCTGATGATGATATTAGCCGAAACTAATTGCTAACCTTCTAATTTTAAGTAATAATATGTTGTGGTTTCACTTAGTATTTCTTTTGAAAACTTTCATTAGCAAAATTGATTATTTAAAAGAGTTTTTATTAACATGAGAAAAATGAGGAAAATCGTTGAGTAAATCTTTTTTTTTGATTTTTCACTCTAATTGTTTAAATAATGAAAACACAGAAAAATATTTAAATTAAAAATTGTAGCTAAAACATTTATCTACAAATTTTATCTGCAAAGTTTTCCTGTAAATTGAAAAGTTTACGAGATGGAATTAATTTCAGGTGGTAGTCAAATCGTGGTTACGCGCGAACGGCAAGTGAGCCAAATTTATGAACCGCTCGGCTTAAAAGTTGATAATTCTGGGCTTGTAACATTCTGAAAAAATAAATAAACACATGTGAGATGTAGAGAAATATCTCAACTTTTGGATAGAAATACTTTCAAATTTGAAAAAGTAGATTTTCTAACTGTATAATTAGTTTATTTATAAAAAACTAGAGCTAAAAAGTCAAGAAACAATTATAATTCCTATTTAATTGATACTTATCCCAGCTACAATTTCTTTCATATTTACCATTGCAAATGTGCATAAAACATTATTATTATGAAAGCGAACCCATCAATATTTCAAGTTTTAAACAAATGCTTCTTAAAAATCTGTTTTTTTGCATGCTTAACTTGTTTTTTTCAACTTCATTCAATTATATCTTTTTTCGAAATTGATATATAGTCCAATAAATGAAGGCGAAAAATACCGTCAACATGGGCATCTGGTCCAGCTAGGAAATTTCCGATCCCTAGAGAATTTTTGTTCAGACAAAAATGAAGAGCAGTTCATTACCTACAAAAGTTGTTCCCACAATTTCTTTCGTTACACCAATATTTTTTGCAAAAATGGTGGTTGAAAAGTTCGCAGTTTTCTGAAACTTAAAAACTGACGCTTCTAGCCCAAAATCTGGGATGAGGGACCCTGAAAATACACCAATTCCTATGTTTAGGCCTCCAGGCATCTATGGTAGATGGCGCCACCTTGCATTTTCGCAACCGCGAAATAATAAGGCCATGAAAAGTAACATGAAAATGATCGATCTCTTACCCACTCTCGGGGTCAAAAAAGTTATCGCTTTCTTTAAAATTGAGACCCTTGCCTGCTTTTATTGGACAGACCAATCCTAGGAATGACTGTGTGCGAAAAGGATTGAAAGTATACGCTAAAATTGCGAAAATAACTTTTCCATTCTTCATTACTGAATACCTCTTCCTACACAAGCGATGAACTTCCACAGACGATACCTTCTCCAGGAACAAATGGTGGTTGTCTTTCCTGGTCTTGCTAACACTTATTAGGGTTTCTAGTCTTCGGGTAACCGTTGTAACGTCTTCAGTCAGAGCTTGATCACAAATAAAACACACGGGCGTACTAGAATCCTCTGCGACTTCCATTTTTCTACAGGAATGAACAATATTTATCAAATCATTAGATGTCATTTCACCCACAACAATATTAATGATTTTAATTTAAAAAATGAAACCTCACCGTGTGCTCCAAAAAAAAGAAGCTCAAGAATTTTCAATATTTACCTGTGTTTTTTATCAATGAAAATTTCAAAATTTATTATTTAATAATAACTTGAATTTCACTTTTTACACTGGAATACTACTAATTTATTCTTGAAAAATTACGGAAGAGATAGTGTTTACATGTAAAATTGTCAGTTGTTGACAAACAATGCAGCAGAAAGCATCCACGTGTACACGCACTATAACAGACGCCGTCGACCACACTATAGATGGGTAGCGTGGCGGCGTGCGAGAATAAAATGAGGCATCAAATAAAATACTTGATACACATATCAAAGGAAAGTTCAGAATGTGACCTTTCATGGGGTATGATGCTTGACCAGGAAAAATTTTACTGTAAAGAGAAAAAACTGCTCGAAAAAACTCAGAAGAATAGCTGTCTTCCCTCAGAAAACTGGAAATTTCCCCAATTTTCCTGAAAGCCCAGGGGTCTGGGCCAAAAAAATGATACCATCGGCAAGAGGATATTCTAACCTTTCTCCCAATATCAATTATAAGCGGGTTTGACAGTTAATCATCGAGAAATTCCCGACAAACCTGAGCGCTCGGGAAAACTCCAGGAATCCACAAAAATCGCCTCTTGGAAAACACATTATTCAAAAAAATACGTGCGAATTATTGGTAGCATTGTTTCGGAATAAATAAAGTACCCCCCAAACAACCATTATCCAATAGGATTGGCTGAAATAACTATTAATAAAAATAATATGAATAAATCCATGGAAGCATTAAAAAATTTAGCAAAGACGAATTTTGACCTGGTTTTCCAATGACCCAGGAGCACGAATTGAGTGGATAAAAACACGCCTTAGTAGCCACAGATCCCTTCTTTCACCCGCACTTTGATTCATTAAAAAATATTGTTTTTTCGCGAGTTATTAAAAAATTAGTAATTTACTTGGGAACGTCATGCCCTCAGAGCGTGCTCGCTATAAGCCAGCATGGAGCTCAATTTTGGGTCGGCGTTCGGGAAATTTATCTCGAAAACTATCTAATTTTTCGAAAAAATGCTGAGGATCATTTTTGTGGGTAAGGAACTGCTCTTTATTTTTCGTCTGAACAAAAATTCTCCAGTGGTCAAATCTCTGCAGATATCGTGGGAAACGGATTTTCTGGAATTTCAGAGCCATTTTCCCACCCTTCCACAATGGTCAGGTATCTGACATTTTGGGAATTTATTGTGCCTACCATAACCTGCAAATTAAAAAAAAATTGCTCTTGCTGGACCAGTTGCCCATGTTGACATCTTCCTTTACTGGACTAATAATTCAATGAAACTTTACCACTAAACACTTTGAGCGCCTACTTTCGAAACTACCACACAGTTTTTACATAAATATTAAATATTTTAAATAATATACAATTATTTACAGTAAATTTTTAAATCAGACTTCTTTCAGCAAACCTTCTGCAATGTATTTTTAAATACCCTATACTAGAACACATTTCATACGAAATTTTTTTTCTAAATATCATTGTTTATATACTGTCGTAAATTTAAAATCATGAAAATTGATGTTCAAAAATACTACCAGGGAAATTTCGTATATTTTGAAAACTAATGCAGATACAAAAAAAATGTTGAGACAAATTTTGTAGATAAATGTATTAGCTACAATTTTTCATTTGAACATTTTTCTGTGTTTTCATGATTTAAACAATTAGAGGGAAAAAACAAAAAAATTCAGTCGACGATTTTTTGGAAAATTGCATGCCTAGCATGGTAAAGTTTTTCTCATGTTAATCACAACCCTTTTAAATAATCAATTTTGAATTTTCAAGTTGTTTTTATAATTTTTGCAGCATTTTACGGATATTTTGTGTACTTTGACTAGGCTAGAACTCCTAGATTTAATGTGTATGATAATGGGAAGTTTTTTACTTTTAGGAGCCTTGATTTGACCGAGGAGCTCCAGTTAAAACTCATGAATTTCGTGCAACAACTAATTTCTTGCGGTGAACTTACTTTGGCCAAAGCCTTGAGAGTAAAGCACCTTCAACGGTACGAAGCGAAACAACAAGCCATGAAGTACACAATCGTCGTCGCGTCTCTATCTCTACACAACAGAAATTCGACGTTGTTATGCTTCAAATCCGAACAAATCGCCGAACAAATGACGTTACTCGACGCTGAACTTTTCATGAAAATCGAAATACCGGAAGTTTTAATTTGGGCGCAGGAACAAAACGAAGAAAGGAGTCCGAATCTCACCAGGTTCACCGAACATTTCAACAAAATGTCTTATTGGTGAGTTTTTATTTGAATTTCTCCACTGGAACAATTTAACTCTTTCTTCCTTCCAGGGCTAGAACTAAAATATTAACCGCCGACGGAAAAGACGCTAGAGAAAAATATTTCGCTAAATTCATCAAAATTATGAAACACCTGAGGAAAATTAACAATTTCAATTCGTATCTGGCTTTATTGTCCGCTTTGGATTCGGCGCCTGTTAGAAGATTAGAATGGCAGAAACAAGTACAGGATGGACTTAAGGAATATTGTGCTCTTATTGACAGCTCTTCTAGTTTTAGGGCCTATCGAATGGCCTTGGCTGAGACTCAACCCCCTTGTATACCATACATGTAAGTATTTACATAGTTATTATTATTAGGTAGCAGAGGGGCATATCCCTGTTTTGGAAAAAATCGGAAAATAACCTACAAATCAAGTACCTACCTACTTCTCTCTATCTTTTTTATTATCAATATTTAAAGCAAGTTGCGTCTGATCGTAATAGTCTAAGATCCGAACCTAGGTCGACCTTCACCGAGCTGATAATAGAATGAAACATATTTTATCATGAATTTAGTATTTTAGGAAATATATTAAAGATAGGTTGCCTAAAAAAATCCTGGACAGACTATTTTTAATTATTTTTTGAAAAATGTGCTGTTTTATTGCGAACACGTTGATATGAGGTTGTCTGCAAAAAAATCGGTCCCATTTGGGGTTTGCGAATTTTAAAGATTTAAATTTTAACGCACGTGGACATGTGCGACGAAGAAAAAAAGTTAGCGAGAAAAAAGTGGACAGCAGAAAATTAGCATTAAAAAATGAATCTACTGAACATTTTGTTAATGAAATAGTTATTTTCCTAACAAGTGCGGAAAGTGATACTTTCCCGCACGCGACTGCAGTTGACCCGAACGACGCGGAGCGGAGTTCGGGCAAGCCGTCAAGGGCGAGAAATACACTTTACGCATGAGTTAGGAACATTATTTTTTCTACGACCGTATATACTAAAAAGTATAAAAAAGTATAGCAACCCATTTTCCAAAATTTATTTATTTCAACATACATATATATATATATACAAAACTTTAACCAAAAACTATTAATCATTATAAATATTAATATTAAAAACACATTTTGTTGCATTCTGTAAATTACTTAAAATTGCCGGTCCAGTGGAGTTATACGGTGTTAACTGGTAAGTAGATGACGTCGAGGAGGATGGCATCGGTTGCAGGTTACATAAAAATGACCATGAAGGTGACGGCAACGGTTTTAAGTCATTTGTAGATGAAAGAATTTTATTTGATATATTTTTTTTACATCAAATCTGGGTTATTTGATAGTTGTTTTGTTACACTACTTCAAAGGATGACAGGATTATGTCAAAGTATCTTCATTATTTAATATTTTCAAAAAATTAAAAATGCAACAAAAAGCTAGAAAAAGATGTAGATTTTATTTGATGGACCATTTCGTAAATATTTATTTACCTGTTGTAACAATAGTTATAACTTCCGAAGTAAAAAACTATCTAATAAGGTCAAAATTTGCATAATTTTACTTTCCCGCACTAGTGCGGGAAAGTGACACTTTCAAAACTAAAATGCGTGCGGGAAAGTGGGTTAAAACGCACGGTCGTAGAAAAAAATAATTTTAATAAATATTTTCTATAAAAATAATAAAAAAAAAGGTAGAACGTGTCGCGGGACACACGGTAGGAACTTTAGTTCCTTTTAAGCAAAAATTATGTAATACATTTGACGTTATAGATAAACGATTTGCATATTCTGTGGTGGTCGAGTAGTAAGTATACCAGACTCTCACGCGGTAGACCCGGGTTCGATTCCCTATGAGGAAATTTTTTTTACTGTTAATTTTATTTTTAAATATTTATTCTGCTTGATATTAATAACGACAACAGGTAGACGTTTGAAATATTTAGCAGAATATTCATTATTATAGATAATTGTACGGTACCCTTCATGAGGGAGTCCGAGTGGCAACATCTACTTATAACAGCATCGTATATTTAAAAAGGGAAACCGTAGCATTATACAAATTGGACATTCAAGAACTGTACGTTTACCACAAAAAAATAAGTGGAAACATAAAATGGAATTGTTAAATTTTCAATTTGAAGTTATATTACAGTTTATAGAAATTTTTATTTTCTAGATTTTTTCCTAAGTGGGTCGTAGAAAAAATATGCTGTTCGACTCGTGTGGATTGTTCATATTGCACTTGTTACAAACTTCGTCCTCGTGCGATATGGCCATCATATCCACATTAGTTGCACAAACTACTATTTCTATCAAAATATACCCTTGTACATTTAAAAACAACCTGCCAAATGTCAAACCAATTCATCCATCCAATTTAAAGTTATCGAATTAAAACATTCAAGTTTTCAAAATTTCAACACCCTGTATTTCGAAAAGAAGAAGAATTTTAATATAGCATCGGTGGTTCAGTGGTAGAATGCTCGCATTCCACGCGGGCGGCCCGGGTTCGAATCCCAGCCGGAGCATATGAATCGCTGCTTTGTAAACGAGAGAGAGACTAAGGAGAGAGCACAAGCACGCAAGCAAGGCACATAACGAAGCAACGTAACATAACGTAACGCGTAACGGTCAGATCTTTTGCGTCGCTACCCCTGGTCGCTCAAACATAACCTGACGTAAAGAGCTAAAGTTCCAAAAATTATCTTACCGAATATACCTCGAACATTGATAGATTTTAAGAGTTTTGCCATAACCTTCCCCAAGCATGTTGCTTTGAGGTAACAACCCTCCACCTTCTATGACAAAATTGTTGCAAATTATCAATGTTCTTGGTATATTATAGCTGATAAGCTACTTATAGATGGGAAACTGACCCGTGGCGCCCCCTATTTGTTCCGGTGACGCCACCTTAAGAGTCCCGTCAGTAGCTCTAACATTATTACGCAGTACACTTACCTAGCAAAATTTTTTAATTATTTTGATGCTGCAATATTTTACTAAAAATCATTTTTCGAAAAATAATTAAAAATAGTCTGTCCAGGATTTTTCTAGCCAACCTATCTTTTCTAAAATACTAACTTCATGATAAAATATGTTTCATTCTATTATCAGCTCGGTGAAGGTCGACCTAGGTTCGGATCTTCTACTATAATGGATTTTCCAGTCCTAGGAGTCCATATCTCCATAGTGCTTCACAGTCAAATATAATGTGAGAGGCTGTTTCTTCCAAATAGGTTCCTCCTTATATATACCGATTGTATGCATGTGATTCCTCAGTGACCTGTGAGTGAACCCTTAACTGTACTTATCTGGCTCCTGCTGAGATTTAGTAATTCATTAGTCTGCTTTTCCGAGGGTTTTTTGACAAGGAGTTTTTTTGTGTTTTGGAAGCCGTTCTGATGCCGGGAGCACTCCAGCCTATTGGTTTATTGTACTCTACTCCCACATTTATTCCACCCATCCAGTTATCCCCGTACCTTCGAGTAGACGATATAGGTTCATTGGATGTGTGCCATATACTTCGGGTGGCACATTGGCTTCTCCGAAGATTGTTTGTCTCCTCGAGTCCATTGCCTCACAGTCAGATAAGATTTGGCTTACTGTCTCGGTCTCCATGCCACAAAGTCTGTAGCTGAGGTCCCCGTTATAAAACGCTATTTTATGCAGGAGATCTTTTACCGGGATTTTACCCGTTAAATAACCTGTAATAATTCTTAGCTTATTCCTACTGATATTTAGTAGTTCTACCTTTCAACCAGGAGTTTGCTGTGTTTCTGTTTTTGTACGTGTCTCCAGTACAACTGATGTTTAGTTCGAGTCCACCGAGATATACAACCACGTGCAGCAGTTTTTGATTTTCCAAATACTGGTTCAGGACCAGTGAAAGCAGTTTCAGACCCTAGCTTTGCTAGGATGTCTGCCTTTTCATTTCCTGCAATACCCATTACTTACGGACTTCCCAGTAGTTAGTCACATCTATGGTGAGTTATTCTGTGTAATTTAATTTTCAGCGGTCTCGTCTTGCAAGATTTAACTTTCGTCCACATAGGAAACAGTAATCTCTTGCCTGACGGCTCGATAAACTTCTCTAAAAGATGGCAGCAGTTCAACATTGTGGAGAATATGAAGAAATTTAAAAAAGCGTGAGTAGCAAAACAATTTCTATAATTTATAATTTTCTTTCCAATCTCCAATAGACTATAAGGACAGATGAATATAAAAAAGAGATTTTAATACAAGGTGAGTTTTAATAAGAATGTCTCACGGAAACAGATACGGGAAAAAAATTTGATAACAAAGTGGCCTCTAGAAAAACCTGGAAATTGTTTTTATGTTGGTATTAAGTGATTCGCTAAGGGTAGCCAAAAGACATCACAAAGTGTTTTTCCGTTGATATGACAAATATTGTAACTTCCATATACCTCAACTGATTTTGAAAAACGTAGGATCCAATGCAAAGTGCATTAAAAGTAGTCTCCAGAATAAAATAACAAAACTTTTAGTTTCCAATCGGTAACTAGAGGTCGTTATGCTGCAACACCTATAGCTCTATTTATGACTTGTTCCGAAACATTTCAAATGAAATGCTATCACTCTAACCAGCTAACAGAAAGGCAAATAAGATGATGTATCAATCTGTAAAAACTGCGAACTGATATCTCTTGTTGGAGTTTGTCACCCCCGGCTAGAATGGATTCCGGCCCACTCTGGTTTTGAAGGAAACGAAATGGCGGATGCACTGGTTGCGGAAGGGGCGGCAGCACCTTTCTGCGGCCCGGGCCCGACCTTGGGCCTACCAAAAAAACAATACGCAATGAGACGAGGAAGTGGCTGAGGAACCAGCACCTCGCTCATTGGATTGCTCGGCAGGGTCCTAGACAATCCAAACTTCTACTGAAGGGATGGACTGATGGACACGCTAGGTCAGCTATTGAACTACCAAGGAGTAGGTTGAGAAAGATAGCAGGACTCCCAACAGGGCAATGCTGTGTGAGGAAGCACCTCTACAACCTAGGAGTAGAGGAAAGTTTCCTATGTAGGGGTTGCGGCATGACTGACGAAACGTCAGTCCATGTTCTCTTAGAGTGTCCACACGCAGGCGAATCTTCGGAGTCCCTGTTATGGCCCCTGGAGACACAAGCAGGCATCCACTGAAAAAGGTTGTGGCCTTTATTGAAGGGCTCGGCTTCATGGATGTCTAGGTAGCAGGAATGGCACAATGGGCCCGCCAGTGGCCTCAGTGCCGGAACCTTGGTTTGAGTTTGTCTAGGTCAAGGCTCGCCTGCACATTTAGTAGTAGTAGTAGTTCTCACCCCCTTTATGCGCCACAGGATATGTACTAACGTTGTTCCACTTCCTTTCATATGTATCAAAATATCTCTTATTTATTTCTCAATTGTGTTTACTTGATAATATAGTGCGATCGGAGGTTGGAAGAATAAATAACTTTATTTGATACACCCTATATACTTATGTGGAATTTTATTTTTATATGTAATTGCAGGACATACACATTCAAAAAACAAGAAAAAATCATCACATTTTTCCAAAACTTCGACGATTTCATTGGAGAAGACGCCATGTGGAAATTGTCGGAAACCATAAAACCCCGCGGTAAGAAGATGCATAACTGAGATTAAGACTAACAAGCAATATGTTACGATTATATAAAAAATTATATATTATGTATAATAGTGCTATTATTTTAAAGGTGCCTACTACTAAGTCTTAAACTATATTTTTGTCTTTCCGAAGATTTTCTAATTCAATAAACATTTTTATAATTTACTTAAATATTTTCCATTGCTATGTAATCAACCACTATTTCAAGCAGTATTATTATAAATTATATTATTATTATTATTATTATTAAGCATAGAGGGTTGTGCAAAAGTATGGAACAAGCTAATATCTCGATAATTTGTGATAATATACAGATTGCGAAAAGTCTATTCGAGACATGCGATTTACACAAGTGCGACAAGGAAAGGGAAAGGTGTTCTTAACAACAAACTAAAAGTACTGAGGGGTGGGGGTGAAGCTAATAGTGCGGGGGGTCTTTAAAGGTCCCTTTTTTCAGTTTTTGGTTAATAACTCGAAAAAACCGCCTCCAGTGAAAAAGTGTTTATATACTAAATTAATCTACATAAAATTTTCTATAAAAAAGGTTATATACACCATTTTGCTAAGATCAATGCTTAAGAAGATATGGAGGCGGAAGAAAAAAAAACGTTTTTAATGTTAAAAATGAATGAAGTAATTAGTGAATTAATGATGTATCTTGAACATTAAATTTCGTCGAAATCTAAACTTTCATATTCATCGATGTTGTCTTCGACGGGGGCTCACTTCGTACATGAGCTGAGGTATCCACTGGCACCGGAGCAGGCAAAAGATCATTTTCAAAACGGAGTCGGGTGCCACAGGGTCGATCGTGTTAATTGGGTTAAGGATCCCTTCTTCTCCCTTGACCCAACCCCATTGGATGGGCGGTAGGGAGTTGCCGAGCCACTGTTGTATCTGTAAGAAAGTAATGAGACCAATGCATGAATTCATCACAAATTAATATTTGTAATTTAAAGAAAGCAGTAGGTATTTAAAGTTACATGTAAATGGATTTACCTGTAGTTATACTCTGAGCAAGTGTTGCTTTGAAGCTCCTTTGGTAGGAGGAAGAGTTGCCATGTCTGATTTGGGCTTTGGGCTGAGCAGGCGCTTTGTATAGAGCCAAAAAAGCTTCTCGCCAGCCTGTTCAATATTTTCAGGTGATGCTAAGGGATCCTTGAATATTGTTGAAATGTCTTGAGTAAGGCCAGGATTTTCTGTGAAGAGCTTAGCGATTCCCACTTTACTCTTTCCATGTATCGCCAAGGTGGTGTCGCATCCGGAGAAGCTATGGAGAAGGAGAATCGTTTTGGCGATTGGAAGTTGTTGAAGTTGCCGCACTGAAAACAATTTTGTTTCCACATTCCCACGGCCTGGCTTCATGAAGTACGTATTGATTGATTGTGGTGCCAATCCAATGAGGAGAACTACCAAGTCCACATCCTCCCCTCACTATGTTCCATATTTGGAACAAAGGGCGGTAAGAGGTTGATTAATTAAACAATAAACATTCCATTTTAACCATAAAAACTTTTTTTTTCAATTTTCCACAATTATGCTTTGTATATTTTTTTGTTTCCCTACGTCCTCACGTTTAAGTTCACATAACGAAAATCTCCGCAACATGTAGGTAGCCTAGCGGTCCAAGCGGATTTTGGTTAACGTCTACTCCATAAGCTTCGTCAGTACTGAACTGGGAGACCGGCGAGCGTTGTATCAACAATGGAACGGCACGCGACTACCGAAGCAGAGAGACAATGTCAGTCATAGAAGGATAGAAAAGCGAGAGATGGATTTTTATCCGATATTTTAGTGGTAGCAACCGAATTTCAATAAGGAATTGTATGGTCATAAGTAATTTGAGGATTCTGAGATTTTTATGTAGTATTCAATAAAGCTTCAAATTATACTTCTTATCAATTAGTTTTTCCATTTAATCCATATTTAATTCTTTACAAGGGCTCAAACTTTGCTTAATATGTGTAATTACCTCATGATTCGTATTTTTTTCAACAAAATTTGGTTAGCATTTCAAAGCTTTTATTCGATGAGAACTCTAAGTTCAACATTAATCTACATGATATATTTTTTTCTTAATTTTCAATACATCCATTACCTCAAAATTCTTTGCCAAAAATATTTCGATATTTTCTCAAATCGCTGCCGATAGATTCCCCTTAAGGACACCTTCCCCTAAAAGTGTGCCAAGTAGTTTTGATCATATGTTTCTTGTCGTACTTGTGATAATCGTATGGCTCGAATAGACTTTTCGCGATCTGCATGAAATTTGCTCTGTTTTTTTTTACACCGTAACTTTGTATTGACGATTATTATTTTTCTTTGGCAGTGGTAAGTAGGTGTATGTTGATTTGTAGCAATGGAAAATTGCAGGGAATATTCTAGTCTGTAAATGTGTACAAGGTGTCTTGAAAAAAGGCGACTTTTTTATTTTTCTTCAAAAATATTTGAAAGTAAGAACGAGCTCGTACACTTTTCTGGCTTTCTCCTTTGATCTGCATAGCTATAATGAAAGGAAAAAGTCGACAAGGGACACGAACAGACGATTTAACTTGATTTTGAACAAACTTTGATTGTCCAAAACAATCTAAGTACGAATCCTGCAAAAATTGAAAAGTCACTATTTTTTTTTTGACAAAATGGCACATTTACTGTAAAAATATTTAATTATTTGTTGTTGTTTTTTTTTTGAAATTTTTACTTTAAGCTTTAAGAAAAAAATGTTTTAGTTCGTAAACTAAAAATTAAAACAATGAATTTAGGCATCGAAGTCTTTTCAGTTTTTGAAATTTATGGAAGTTTGGAAGACAAAAAAACTATTATAAATTTATCATATTTTAAAGTTTTAACCGACTTTTTGTCACGAAGACTGATTGTTCTTAGAATTTTCACAAAAATGAGTTTGTTTTTTTTGAAATGTAAACGGCCAAAAGCACTTTTGACATTTCAAAGTTAAAAATAAGCGAAATGGGTGTTAGATTTAAGAAAAACTACGTTAGTTCAATGTATGTGCTGAAAAATTGGAATTAAATTATTTCAAAATCTGCAATTATAATCTATGAGGACCTTAGCTTGCAAAATTCATGGTAGCTCCATATACAGACATACCTTATATTTTTTGGCTCGCCAAGTCCAATATAACAACTTTTTCACCAAAAATTTATTCTACCACCCCCCAAATAACGATTTTTCCGGTTTTGTGCAAAAAATACCCAGAAATTTTAAATGTAGACAAAATATGCCACAAAAAACTCCCTAAAATATCTTGGCGTAGTACGATCGTTGTGGTTAGGTTATACACGTTTACTTTTCTCAAATTCGCTCTTGTTTTATGAAAAAAATGTATGATTATGTTTAAAAAAAGTAGTACACCATTTCCATTGCACTTTCGAATATTGGAAACACCACAGCGGAGAATCGAACCGCGATACTTCACGTTAAACTTGCAAAATATATGATGGTAGTTAAAAAAACCGAAAATACCGAAGGGAACTTAAACACGCAATGGCATTCATTTGAAAATGTAGGTTAGGTTACGTTCTATGTGAGTGGGGCCTTCTCGCCACCTCCATTGCGACCTTCGTTAGGTCTATTGTGGCTCACCCCTAGGAATTACAATTCACCCCACAAGCCAGTGCTTCTGACGAAGTCCATGGTTGTATTTGGTGATACTTTTTTGAATCCAGCAAATCTGTTTGGGGTTCATACCCCAAGACTTTCCACATACCCTTCTGAGATTCCAGAGGGATAATCTGGCTTTGTTAGTAACTCTTTCCAAATGGGAGTTCCAGGTGTTTATCTAGGATTACTCCTCGATATTTCACCTCCGTCGCAAAAGGAATGCTCACGTCGCCTAAAATTGGCTGGCGGAGTCGCTGTATGAAACAAACGTATGTCCAGAACTACCATAATTTTGCAACTAAAATAATATATTTCCTGGATAATGTTCATAGGGTGAGCCCAAATTTAACAGAAGATTATTTTTATTTTTATTCTGCATCTGAAAAACGAATACCGATGAATATGTTGATTTTGTTAAAAATAATTCCAATTATTCAACCATTTAACTCTTTAGAAGGCCTAACTAAAATATAAGCTAAACACATTATTAAAAAAAAATAAAATAATAAACGTAGACTGCTCTTGTAAAATACATTCAGTTGCCATATTTTTTAGAAGAATTTGCCCCTTGTCCAATTCGAAATGCTAGAAATAAAAAAATGAACCTAAACTCCAATATTTTGGAATGTATTTTAAGATTTTAGAATGAATCTTTTAAAAGGGTACATTAATATAATTTTAATTGTGTGCTTTGAGCAAAATTAGTGAAATTTTTATCTTAAATTCTAGTAAATGATATTTTGGTAAGAAAAAAATTCGTCTTGAAGGCAGTGTAGACGTTGTAAAGATATATGTCGTTTTATATTTGTATTGTTGTTCTTTATAAGTATTTATTTAATTAAAATTTATTATAGATCGACAAAAAATAATTTATAGCCCCGGTGTATCTAATTTCTTGTAAAATTGCTTTGACGCTATAAATTTTCACGTTTGCATCGCTTGAGGTTGTTTTGTGGATTTTTAGATGGATACACCGGGTGTTTAGGAAATAATACGACATAGTATTTATTTAATTAGAATATTTTTTGAAATTTTACTCTGGATAATTTGGAATGACCAAAAATTCTAAGTATTTATTTGAGATAATTTAAGTATGTACTATTAAAAAAATCTACGAGATACAGTCAACTGAGAAATGAAAACTTCAATCTCTGAGGAAATAGTCCACTATAGACTTCTACTTCATACAATAACCCTTTAACCCTAACAGCTAATACCTCCAGATTCAAAAACAAGAATATGAAATCGCATAAAACATATGGCAATAAACTCACAAGTTTCGCAAGTGCTCCAAAACAATAATAGACAAAAAGATTCCTACCAAAAACACAGGCAAATTGCCAGTGATGTAGACTAGTAAATTTTGCAGTGGGAACCCTGAATGAAGCAATGGTAAAAATAAGAGCACATAACGCCCCACTCATACAGAAACGACACATTTATACCTTATCTTTTCCTTCCCCCATTCTACTCTAAACAACAAAATGATGGCATTTTTTGACATTTAGAAACTTTTGAGAAATGATTCATTAAAATCTAACCATTGTTCATCAATAAACAATGAAAACTAAATAGAATGTGACGTGCTCTCCAGCACAATATAGCCGACCCGTCGTGACGTCTTTGTGAAATGGTCTACATACTTCTATAGGATTTTCACGATAGAAAGACGATGATGTCATTTTTAGTTACTCTCCTGCTCATCAGAATAAATATTCTTTTACCAACTGTAGATACAATTTATCATCAACAGCCAGTGCAATATACAGCTAACGGGTTGGCAAAGCTTCTAAGGTGTTGTCAGATTCCCCAGTTTGTTTTGACGTTTATTGACAATCGATCATCGTCTAATATTCACAAGTTTTATTGTGTTTTTTAATTCATTGTTTCTTTAAGATTAAAGAAACAGTTATTTTCATAACTAATTATTTAGGCAAATCTGCAGTGTGTAGTTAATAAAATGCCGAAGCAGCTGAACAGTAAATGTCATTAGATGGTAACATCTTTGTTAAGCTTTTTTGAACGAGAATGCCGAAATGGGACCCGCTTCTCTCGCTTACTGCTGTAAGAGACGTAAGTAATAGTATTCTCTATTTGTATTCATTATTATTTTTATTTTCATAACTAATTATTTAGGCAAATCTGCAGTGTGTAGTTAATAAAACGCCGAAGCAGCTGAACAGTAAATGTCATTAGAAGGTAACATCTTTGCTAAGTTTTTTTGAACGAGAATGCCGAAATGGGACCCGCTTCTCTCGCTTACTGCTGTAATAGACGTAAATAATAGTATTCTCTATTTGTATTCATTATTATTGAGAACTGACAATCTAACACCTGATTGACTTTTCTAGTTTTCGTTAAGAAAAGAAACCAACTACAGCTTGGCAACATCACAATATTTTATTTTGCAACGTCATCGTCTTTTTATCGTAAATAGACTATGTAGCCTCTATTTTAACAACCTATGTCATTTGATAACCACAAACTTCAGCCTGTTTTACGTACAACAGAATTCTATCATTTTTTAAATACAATTCTACTTTTCACATAGCAATTATAAACAATAAAATGACAGTCATCACTGTCATAGTGGAGGCTGTTTTTAATAAGAACGAAAGTGTCTTTTCTGTGCGAGTGGGGTATTCTGTGACAATAGGCTTGAAAAACAAAACTGGATTTTTATTATCGCAATGATTTCTTTCTTGTATTGTTTTAATATTATATCATTTTTTTTTCAAATAATATAAGTTTGGTCAGTGTAAAGTATTGTTTAGTGTAATATTTTAAGAATTCGTATTTGTATGATTATGTATGTTGAAAATCTAAGTGTATAAGGCAGTTCAAATCATCGCACAATAGCAGTATGTTACCTGTAAGTCAATTAATCGGATTAATTTTGGTCTTATAATAAATATGTTCAAAAATAATTATGCGGTAATAGTGTATGATATGACTTTAAATAAACGATAGGATTTGTTTTGATTTGATATGAGGTGAAGCTTATGCGAAAATAAACATATTCTTTTGGAATTTGTTCAATATGAAATTTTTGATTTATCTAAAATGAATCAATATTTATTTATGTACCAAGGGTATAAATAGATGTTTATGCCCTGACGGTGAAGTCTTACGAAGCCGAGGGCCTCTGGCCCGAGGGTTTCTAAGTCGCCCGAGGGTATACACATCTGTTTATGCCTGCGGTACATACAAACTTTTATGTCATACTAGTTCGTTATTGCAATCCAATATTAATACAAATCAGTGTTTTAAAAAATCCGGTTTGAATTAATAGGTGAATGTTGAAAAACGTAAATGTCATAATATCACAATAAATTTTATATGTGTCAAAGTTAGAAGTCAAAATGATCGAAGATTTTGGAATTCCTGACGAAATTATTGAAAAAGCAAAGAAAGCAACTGTTAATCTGTTGGCAAAAAAGTCTAAAGAAGCTTACGACATGGTTATCCTTTTTAGTTCGTCTGCTGATGTTTATTTTTGGTGATTTACTTGAGTTACTTGACTTAAATAAACCAAATAATTTTGTTGTCTACTTTACCAGAAAACCATTCATATGAACACCATAGAGTATTGTTTAGTAGCCCAAGGGCGAAAAATTCTTAAATAAGTTTTTCACCTTCCCTCACTTGAGTACTTTGACTTTTCACGTCAATTTTTTAATTAAACGTCAGTGTATGTTAAAGTTCTTTTTTATATATTTCTTTTCTATTTTTTTGTTTATTCCATAGGCGAAAAATAGTTGTGTGTCACACATGCAAGAAAGGCCTTAGCAGCCCTTATCTCTCAGCTGCACTCGCTTCGCTACTTTTGCTCGTGCATCTAATACTCTTGGGCTGCGAAAGCTAATTTTCTGCCATCGTGACAAAATGTACAGCATCTATTTGAATATGCTGCATCTAAGAAAGCCTTTCTCGGGTGTTTATTAACCTTTTGAACATCGCACAAGTTTAAGATACTGGAAAGCATCTTCAAAAATTCCTGCTGCTTTAGAGAAAAAGAAAGGGTTCTATCAACTACGTTTGCCTTTAAACCGATTGAGTTGTATGTGATATATCTTCCGTATATCTTGAAAAAAATCAAAAACAATTAGATCTGGCGAACATTGTGACTATTTTATAAAATTCCTATCCATCTCTTGGTGTATATTACAGAGACACTTACTTACCTAAACTCAATCCTGCGGATATCTTAAAATTCCTTTGCCTAATAGGTCCAAATGAACTATTATTCTCTAAGACATTCCTCAGGAACATAGTTCAGTAAGAGGGCACTATAGATATTTTAGATGTCAGTGAATGTCGACCCAAATTAATCACAAATTACTCTAATACCAGTGATGACGTTGAGGAAACAATTTCTTTTTTTTTAAATACAAAAAGTGTGTCTCATAAATGTATCTTGGTTATATTTTCTTTGATATTAAATTATTTACCTATTGAAGAATTTCCAATTCTTAGAATTATTTTATCTGATTTAAATTTTCATGTCGCTGTTGTATCTACATGAAATTTGAAGGATTTTTTCAATAAAAATGTTATTACAGCTGATTTAATTGATAGAATGATGATAAATCATTCTAATACACTCTTTTAACATAAAGAATCCAGCAATGTACTATTTGCTTACTACTTTGACGGATTATAGATTATAATCAGAAAAATAGACTTCTAACAATAATGTGTTTTTATATTTTTTTTAACCAATATTTGCCAGATATAGCGAACAAATAAAAAATCTTTTCGGGTGTAAACATTGTTTGGTGTTTACAGAGATGTTGTTATCTCACCCTGTAACTTATTCCATTACTAAACTGAAGAAAGAGAAAACTTGACGCTTTTTTGCGGTAAATAGATGCTGCTTTGTGTTTATATTCTTGAGATATAATAATAATAAAGTTTATTTATTTAATTTGAGAAAATGACTAAAATAAAAACACAAACATTAATTTTAGACGAAAAGTATTTGAAATACTTGTTAGTGGTAAACAATGCATAAAACACTACATTAAATATAATCAAATAAAAATCAGCAACAGCACTACAGCCCAATACATAAACAAATAAAAAATCACAGCATTTATTCACAATGCACGAATTCCCAACATTCACGAGAGCTTATTTTCCCGACTCCAATCCTCCCACCACGTCAAATGTAGTAGTTGAGGTGCGAATGCCTCCAAGCAGCCTTCCTATTCGATATGACTGAATGCGAGCATTGGCACAGTTGGTAGGGTACTGAGCTTACAACTCAGAGGACCTGGTTTTTTTTGTTTTTCATTTTTTATTTTCTGATAGTTTTATACATAGTTTCACTTTGATCAACCGAGTTTGGGCCTGGGTTTCTTGTTTTTTCTTAGTTTTTTATTTCTTATTTTCTGATATTTCTAGACATAGTTACACTTTGATCAA
>CAJUYG010002823.1:0-26770 GCA_910591675.1 Galerucella calmariensis
ATATCAAGAATTTTGGCTACAAAAACCGATCCCGCAATTGTACCCTGAAATGTGGTCAATTGTTCAACGATTTTTGATAGCATTCTTATCGTCATATTTGTGTGAACGTGGATTTAGTGCTGTGGCAACGCTGCTTACTAAAAAGAGAAATCGTTTGCGTGTTACCGAACGTGGCGACTTGCGGCTGTTTTTGAGTAAATTGGAACCTGATATCAACAAACTTATTGAACAGCATCAGATTCAACCTTCACGTTAGTTTTTATATAAGAATTAATTATGTTTGTTTTATTTTCAATAAAAGATATTCTGTCCGAATACTATAAAGTTGCGTTTCAATAATCAGTTATAAGTACTTAGCGGTTTTTAAGTATATTTAAAAAGGGGGGCGTTAAAAAATAATTTATTCTTAAAGTGGGCAGTAGACAAAAAAAGGTTGGGAGCCCCTGCTGGATGACAATTTATTTTTTCAATTCGAAATATAAAATCGACCGGTTTCGGGGAGATATAAAAATGATTACGCTACGAACCAGAACAATTATTTATCAAAAACCACAATATTGTAAAAAACCAAACATTATAATATAAAAGCAGTGACGCACAATTTTGAAGAAACGAAAAAAGTTAATTATTTATCTTTTTTTATGCCAAGTTGGTGAACGTATTGTATAATTAATGTAAAACTGATTTAAATCAATAAGAAAATAAATTAAATTTAACGTTTTTGTTTCCTTTCAGAAAAATTCATGTCTAAGTCGTAGATTTTTATAGTCGGTTATCTGGGAATTTTGATGGAGCCAGTCTTTTATAGCAGCATACATCACACAAAATAAAATCCATTGAATAAGAAACAGTGCATCGATTTACATCTTCAATAAAAAAAACTGTAAATCATCCAATTTTATCTGAATAATATCATGGTGTGTTAAACCTTCCAAAAATTATTCCAAGTAAACCATATTTCAATTTGATAAACAAATTTACCTTCGTCATTATAATCTCAAATATTTTTATAGTAAAGTATATTCCACAATATTCCGGTATCTGGTTTGAATTAATATTAAACCCCTCATTCTAAGTAAACAGCATAGAGTAATAAATAAGGCGCTTTACAGCAACTGACTGAACTAACAAACCCTGCCCCCCTCTACACAAAACTTCATTTTTAGTATTATTTTAATTTGAGGTTAGTCGTTGTCATTTTTTAATTTATTTTTGTTTAATCCACTCATTGGCCTTTCTGCAAATGAATTGATTATCTTAATCATTGGTAAATACTATTATCACATCATTTATCATCACTTATCATAGGTAAGTTGAAAACAATTTTTACCCTAAACGTTTGAGCATGGATACGTTTGAGGTTGGGTTTTCGGAAAATAAATTATTTCTCATTTTATCATTTTCTTGCAGACAAGAACGAAGGATCACCAAAAATGTGTGACCCAAACCAAAATAATATGTATGTACTAGATATATATTGATGTAATTGTAGGTACCTAGTACTTATGTGAAAAAAAGTGCTTTAATATTTTGAACACTGAATTTGTGTGCTTGCTCTGTAATATTGGTGTGTGCTTCAAGATGCCAAATTGTTTAAAGGGGTACGTCAATAACTAAATAAGTAAATAACTAAAAAAATATACATATAAGAAGTTTTAAGTTTCCAGATCTAGATATTAAACAAATTCATAAATGGTTTGAAACAATGAACCTCACTTATTAAAAATAAATGGCGTTATTTGCGTGAAGATCACTTCCCTAAAAATAATTTTACAGACTCATTTAGATTGACAAAATTTGCACTACCTTTCTAAACTTCAGAGTACAATTTCCATCCCAATTCAGATTCAGGTAGGTATTGAATGTTTTTGTATGTTATTTTGCATATCTTATTGTATGAAAGATGTTGAATTAATAATATTATATTTTCTCACTTGCAAAGGGTGTTTTCATTCTCCTACCGTAATTCCCTATAATATTATTCTATATATATATATATATTATATATTCTATAATATTTGCAGCTGAATGATTTAGCACAATAATGTTATTTTTTAGTCTTTGAAGACTTGACTTGAAAGACTAAAAAACAAATATTGAAGTGCAAAATCATTCAATTGCAAATATTGTACAATATAAGGCGTATGCTGAAAGCTTGCAAATTCAAAAAGCGCGCGTCTTGAATGCTAGTTCATACCGGTAGCCAAGGTAGGCGCTAGTGGTAAGTTTGTGCCACAAAACTCTACACGTTTAACATCTCTCTTATTTATTACTCTATGGTAAACAGTAAAAGATCCGTAGTAGGTGAAAATTAAAAACTAAAACCAAATAGTATTTAGGCATTATCTCCCTATTGTTATCGGATTAACGTCTACCTGCGGTGAATGTTTCTCTTGAATCAACCATGTTTGTGTTAAGTTAAAACGAAATATCTTGGAATGGAGTATACACGTAATTCTGGTTCTGTGATTTGCCTTCCGAATAGAAATTACTATTATTAAAGACAGAAGAAACTTTCTAACTCAAAATGGTAATGAAAATCTATTAAAGAACTATAATAGTTACCTAGTTTAATAGAAGTTTACTAATTTAATATTATGACCATGAAAATTCAGTAAAATTATTTCGAATTCATTTCATCGAGTTTTTGTAAACTTATAACAACTAGTTGGGTGTATCGTTTTTCTGTTTGTTAATATCATTAAACAGACTAGATACATATTTTTAAGTCTGATTATGTTGTTTTTTTGATTTTTTTCGTCTGTACCTCGTCCGAAATTTTTGGAACGAAGTTCCTTATCGCGCGTTGTGAAAGGAGACTAGACGGATAAAATTCTTACCAAAAGTTGTCACGACACTTTTTGATATAGGAAGCTATTGTAAGCTGTGCGGCGTCGCGTGTTTCTCTGTCTGCATCTTTCTCTCTTATAGAAAGCAAATAAATTGAAAAAATTTTCACCATAGTCCTGGCGCGAACCATCAACCTACGCGTCTATATCAAGGCATTCAACACATGCTGCCATGAGATCTCATGTGTATTATATGCGAAGAAAGGTATTACATGCTGCAATGTGCGATTATATACAGATAATAATAATAAATGCTTTTGTATTTTTAGCAAGTACGCACTATAACCTCTCTTTATTATTGTGCTAACCAAGTCATACGCATTATAATCTCCAAATTTTGTGTGTTTAGCTAGTGTACGCGTCATAATTTTGATAAATTCAAAAACAAATCATATTTTAATATTACAATTTCAGAACGTATGTATTTAGCAAGCCGTGCGTGTTCTAACCTATACGCTGTTGTGTTTACGAAGTCGAGAGAGTTTTAATCATTTTTGTGTCTAATTATGTTGTTTTTTGATATTTTTCGTCTGCCATCATATGAACACCAAAAATAGGACGGAAATAGTTATTTATGATACAAGTGCGCAAAGTTATACTTTTTCGCACGAGTTGCGAAAATGCGTAACGTAGCGAGTGCCTTTTTTGCAAGGAGTGCGCAAAAGTCCTTCACGCACAAGTGTACTACAAAATTTTATCTACGACCACATGAAGAAAAAAAAAGTGCTCCGAAGGGGTTGAAAAACATAGAAATAAATTTTCTGTAAACATATATATATACACAACGAATTCTAATTTCAGGTGGTGTGCAATCCGAAGCAATGCATTCTTCTCGAGGTTCTTCCATTTAAAATAAGTGGAACTAAACTTTCAAATATAACAGAAAATATTTTTCACTGTCTGACACTTCTGTCAAATTTACTGACAGCACAAAAGTTTATACAACAAACGACTAAATTCAAGGCAACTCGATTATTACGTAGCTAGGGTGTTAAAATGGAAACCCCATTTAAAAAGCATTGGTCATTTACGCACGCTTTTGGGTGTTATAATGAAAGTCCCATATAAAAATCGTTGTATGTATAATGTATGATTTCACACATTTTTTTTGGTTCGTAAATGACTAATTTTAAAGATGGTCATAGATAAATATTGTTTAGCAGTCCAAGTATTTTACCATCTGTCACCTGATGACTTTGACATTTCAAGTAAATTTTTTAATTTAACGTTAGAGTTCAAAGTTCTTTGTTACATTTTCCTATTTTTTGGTTTATTCGGTAGGCGAAAAACAGTTGTGTATCACACATGCAGGAAACGCTTTAGCAGCCCTTAACAATAATAAGCTACCCTCGCTTCGCTACGCTTGCACGTGCATCTAATAGTCTTGTGCTGCTAATGCTCATTTTCTGCATTTGCATTATTTCAATTTAATTTACTACTTTTAAAAGCACCATCGTATAGAATAAGTGGTAACGGTAGGTTGTTTATTTAACGGACCGATGGAAAATTATTATGTCAGATTCAAAAATGTTATGTAATACTTGCTGCAACTTTTATGACCCTACACGAGCTTAAATACCATTTGACAGCAATTGCTATGCTGAAGGCAGTAGTTTTAAAACTTAAATCAACATGTATATAACAATAAACTACAAGATGTACAAAACGGTAAAATCACATAGGTATACATTTAGTACTGTATACAGGATGGTCTGTTCAAGAACATTTGGGAATACTCTTTATAAGGAAAAAATTTTAATTTTTTTCGGATTTTTCCCTCTTTTGACATACGAGTAGTTTACTAACGGATTGCTTGAATAATAGTATATTAAGTGCCAAGTGTCAAAAACGTCACTTTAGTCACGAGTTTTTTGAGGTAGGTCTGAAGCAGAAAGACTGCCTTATGAAACGAGTGACTAACGATAATTTTGACACTAGGTGCTTACTATAGTATTTCTACGCCCTCAGGAGAAAAAACATATATTGCATACATTATTTTAATTATATTTTCAATATGACAGACAATAACTGACTTGTCATTGAAAAATCAAATAAAACAGAACTACAAAATTATCACAAGTGTTTAAAGTTACGTTTTGCAAATGTCCAACCCGTGTTTTAGATGCGGTTCAAGGAAGTAGAAAAAAATAGTTTTTGTAGTTCAAAGTTTATTGAAAGTAATAAGAATTGAAAATTTTACTTTGATATGCTTTTCGTTAAAACAAAAGAAATTTATTTTAAAGTCTTCAGTAGCTAGAATTCCCTCCTCTGGCAGTGATAACAGACTGCAAACAACGATGCATGTTTTGGATCACATTATGTGGAAGATTGTCCCATTCCTGTACTAGTATATCTCGAAGCTCTCTAGAGTCTAGACTTTCTGGGGACTCGCTGTCTCCCCATTTCATCCCAAATATGTATTAGATTTAAATATGGACTGAGAACAGGCTAAACAAATCGAGTGATTTGAACCTTTTCAAGGTACGCAGTAACTCTCCGAGCAGTGTGGAGGCGTGCAGAATAACCATGAACAATAAAACCTTCTAAAACCTCTGTCAGGTACCTATGCGCAGGTAGACTAACAGTGTGAGCATCAAAAAATATGCCCCTCCATGCCAGAACTGATCCTCCAACAACTGAAAGTCACTCAGCAATACACGCTTCAGCATATCCCTCGACCTTAAACCAGGTCTTCGAGTAAGCATAACAGTCTCTTTGTACCTTTGCCGTACTCGTTGCACACTCGAGAGACACCAAAGTTTCTGGCAGCAGCTTTTTCATTCAAGCAATCCGTTAGTAAACAACCGAGAAATCAGTGCAAATCAAACTATTTTTTTATCAACATATTCCCCGTCTTCGCTTTAGCGGATTCTACCATTGTCTAATTTATTTTTTTAGACAATGGTTCTACTAACCTATTGAGACAACAACACCAAAGTTATCGGAAAATACGTGATGATATAATGAAACTCAAAACCCAATTCCCGAATTCAGGTAAACTTGGGTTCTCTCTCAGTCATTAACACCTTGCACTAAAGAGTCACTTCAGCCAAAAGTTTACCTTTGTTTGATCATGTACGTTGACTTTTCGAAGCAAATAACACGTTTTGAATATATCAATAGGGTTTCTCCGCACGGTAACTAAATATCACTCGATTTTATTAACTGAGTACAAACTTATCTGTGTGCAAGACTCAAGAAACTAGTTTCAAGTAATATTTGCTTAAAGGTATAACCAGTATAATCAAGCAATTTAGTTACAGTGGAACGACAGGTAGTACGGTGAGGTTGATTATTTAGTGCCTTTACCAGTCAAACTTTTAAATCAAACCCCTTCAGCTATTCAATAAATCATCAAAAACATCGAAATGTCACATTACAGGGTGATTTATATATCATGGAATGATGACAAAAAAGTTTGCTAAATAAATGTTATTTATAGATATCACAGAATAATAATTATTCTAACACTTTATAAGTTTTGAAAAATATTTTTCAAAGACACTGACCGTTCAACTAAGAAGAAACAACTACTTCCCGGGCTAAGGGCCCCGACGGATATTGAATTACACTTCAAAGTCAAACGGGGTTGGCATATCTACAAGATATTTAACACTAACCATTCTGGTTTGTAATTAGAAGGGACAACATAACTTGTAGACCGGGAAGTAGTTGTTGCTTTTTAGTTGAACGGTCTTTGAAAAATATTTTTCAAAACTTATAAAGCGTTAGAATGATTATTATTCTGCGATATCTATTAATTGGTAACGCGCTTTATTAAACATTAACTTACAATAAAGAAAAAAAGAGAGAAACACGTACAAATTGGTATACAAGAAGATGCAGAAATGAAAATGAGTGAAGAGGAAATAGAACAGGTAATAACAGAAGTTAGAAACGGAAAAGCTCCTGGAATCACATCAGAAATGATTAAAAACGTTGGACAAAAAGGGAAAGATATGATGTTACAAATTTTTAATCAATTAATAGAAGAAGAAATGCTACCAAGAGACTGGCAAAAAGCACTAATTGTACCAATTTTCAAGAAAGGTGATGTGAAAGACTGCAATAACTATCGTGGAATAACATTAATTAGCACCGCGATGAAAATGTTGGAGAATATACTGGAGAAAAGAATCAGATCGACAATAGAAAACACACTAGAGGAGTCACAGACTGGATTTAGAAGTGGTAGGAGTACCCAAGACCACATATTTACTATCAAACAGTTGACAGGAAAAAAAGAAATTATTCGTGGCTTTCCTGGATCTAGAAAAAGCCTTTGATAGAGTACCTAGAGAAAAAATGTGGAAAATATTAGCAGAAAGGGGATTGAATACAAAAATGATAAGAATAATACCGAACATCTATGAGAAAAATGAGAACGCAGTCATAAGAAATAACAATATGTCAGAAAATTTCACTACAAATATGGGACTAAGACAGGGAGGGAGCCTAAGCCCTTTGTTATTTATTATCTACATGGATGAAATCATAAAGAAATGCACAAAACTAAGTAAAAAAGTATATGTGGGACATTTGCAATTGTGCAGGGTATCTATCAGTAAAGGAGCATTTGCAGACGATGTCATATTAATAGCAAAAAATGAAAGAGAGCTACAAGAAAACATAAATGTGTGGAATGCAGCAATGATGGACATGGGAATGAAAATAAACAAAAACAAGACAAAAGTTAAGGTCATTGGAGACGACAAAGAGGAAATAAATGTAAGAATAGATACAGACAAAATAGAGCAAGTTGAACATTTTCAGTACCTTGGAACAATAGTAGACGAAAACGGAGCACAGGAAGCAGATATTGATAATAGAATAGTTAAAACAAAAAAAACTAAAACTAAAAACTAAAACTATATTATGCCATGAATACAAAATTTATCAAAAAAAAGAAATATCTAAAGAAACGGAATTAAAAGTATTCAAAACAATATATCGACCAATACTTACATATGGATGTGAAACATGGGTGTTAACAGGACAACAAAAAAGTAAAATACAGGCGACAGAGATGAAATATTTGAGAAGAGTAAGAGGTGTAACAAAATAGGATAGAATGAAAAACCTAGATATCAGAAAAGACCTGGGTATACAATCAACCTTAGAATTTGTAGAAGAAAGACAACTACAATGGTGGGGACATTTACAACGTATGGATGAACGAACACCAGTAAAGAGAATATGGAAAGCAAAAATTGAAGAAAATAAAAAAAGGGGCAGACCAAGAAAAACTTGGGATAAGGTAATAGCTGGATTACTGGATAAAAAAGAAAGAAGCTGGATAGAAGCGAAGGACTTAGCTCAAAATAGGAAAGAGTGGAAAACATTCGTGACGGAAGAATAGCTGCAACACACCCTACACCACTAAGTGGTAGAAGGGCTTTAGGATTATATATAAATATTACTTACAAAAAACAATCTACTCTTCTTGGGATACAAACAGATGCAATTGTGCCAATTATTATGATGTATAGTTTTTTTTGAGAAATCAAAAATAAAAAACGAAAAAATTGGTCCACTTCCAGGTAATTTTAAGGACAATTTTATACAATATTTGTAAAAAGTATATAAATTTACGGCCCAAGAGATTGTACCACACCATATTTTTTTATTTTCTACCGAAACGGAAAATGTATACTTACAACGAAATATCGGTATAAATAAATTCGGGAATTTGGGTAAAGAAATTGCTACATTTCAAAATCTTCTAAACGCATATTCATGTACATGGCACTGCTTCCGTAGAAGCTCTGCCACTTTGTTAGTCGATGCAGGGGGCGACATCACGACTTTAAAACATCACAGCGGTTGCCGATAATCATATAGGCAATTCAGTACAGAGTTAAAATTAATATTTCAAATCAAATTCTCCATTCAATTGATAATACAAATAATGAAATTCATATTGATTAGCCCTCTTCATTAGGGTGGAGCGAAATAAATCAAAAATTTTTATTTTTGAGAATTAACTTGACACTAGTGATAGAAACTTGCATTTGCTGACCTAAAATGCTATAATGTTTAATTTTTCAAGATTAAAAAATATTACGAGGGTCCGCCCCACCCTCAAATTTCGACTTTTTGAATTTTGATAAATCGAACGTGCACTAGCGCGAGAATGTTGTATAATGTGATCTAAATCACTGCTATATGTCATTTTTCGAGATAAAAAAATATTACGTGGATCCGCTCCACCATTAAATTTTAAGTTTTTGAATTTTCATGAATCCAACTAGGACTAGTTTGAAAATGTTGCAATGAAAGAAAATTTAAAGTGAATAAGTTTATTTGTTGAGAATATAACTTATTTTCACATTGCATTATAATCTTTCTTTGTTTCAAATTTGGGCCTTAAATTCAGAGAATGAAGTTTGGAGCGAATGAAGCCATCTCTTCTTATGTGGCCGCACACTGATGAGGAAGCATCCGTAACAAGCCTAATATATCTTTCGACCGGCTGTGTGTGACAAAGAAATTTTGGAACATTTGATAATTCTCCATTTGAGCTCTTCATCAGGATATTTAACCAATGCTGGTGGATCGGTTATGTCACAATTTTGCCAGTCTACTACTGAAATGTAGTCTTCGGCTTCAAAATTCAGCGACGGTAATTTGAAGACCCTTACAGCTGCCATGTCGATCTTTTTAGCGCTTCTCACTCTTAAAATGCGCTGTAATGCAAGCTCCCTAATATGCTGTCGTGAATCAGCAGCCATACAAAGAAGTACATTTTCTGGATGCGCGAAATAAGCATTGAATCGCCGCATCGACATTTTTTCTGTCATTGTCATTCAAATATTGGGAATGTTTCATGAGATGAAACAGGTGATTTGCACCATCTGTACCTAAATTATATTTTTGTATGCGGAACCAAATAGGTGCATACACTTTTACCACATAACCAGCCAGTTTTCTCAAATTTTCGTTCGGCTGATTGGTGGCAATATATAGTCGTAATATTCTGTTGACAAAAGTAACCCAACGTGCGTGAGCCAACTTTCCTGGATTTCTTTTTTCCAGATCATAAGATACTTTTCACTTATGACAGCTTGACTGATCTCCAATAGGTATTTTTGATCAGAAGCAAGGTCTTTTACGTCTACCAATGGTAGTTCAGAGTCAATTTTATCGAATGTCACTATCGTTAATGTCTCACAAGTCACAAGTATGGTTCCAATTGGACCAGATAAACTTTTTAGTCAAGGTCATATTTAAACTGACCATAACAACACTCATTATTCGCCAAGAAAATAAATACGACCCTGTCACGGATGATACTTTTATGGCTTTATCGCATGTCAGATCTCAGGTCAGCTCAGTTTCTTAGATAAGTTCATAGGCATGAAAAGATGCTATGGCTAATTAAGCCATAAAAGAACTGTTTTTAAAACCACTAATTTTATCTGCAAAATTCAATGTTTATTTTTAATTAATAAATGATATTTTTGAATTACATTAGCTTTATAATAATTTAAAAAAGATAAAATATTCGCCTAACTAACTATAATTTAATTTCATTAAATTCGTATATTGAAATAATATAATAATAATATGATAATAACAGTAAATCAACATTTACAATAAAACAGCAATATTCTATTAAAATTTTAAAAATACGAAATCAATAAGTTGGCAACAAACCAACGAAGAAATGAAATTAATTTCTATCATTGATAAATTAAAACTAATATTCGTGACTTAATAAAATCTATTTTACCAAGAAATATAACGATCCTTCATTCGGCACGAATCATTACTGCCCTTTGCTTACAGTAACAATCAAATTATTCTAAAATAGAATTGTTTACAAAACATATCGGCATTAAAATTAATCACCGTGTACCGACCGGCTACTTATTTTTAGATTATAGGACCGAAAACAACTAAATAAATAACAATACGTACTAACCAACACATTAAACAAGTAATAAACTTATTATACATGCTGCAATTGATACGAGGCCAGTTTGATAAGTCAGCGACCTTTTGAATTTCCCGCACCGTTGCTCTCGACAACTGTCATGTTTTAAAAGACTACTATCAAATTTTG
Source organism: Galerucella calmariensis (assembly GCA_910591675.1). NCBI lineage: Eukaryota > Metazoa > Arthropoda > Insecta > Coleoptera > Chrysomelidae > Galerucella > Galerucella calmariensis. Next base: position 10,915 of record CAJUYG010002823.1, read on the forward strand.
AGCAAGTTGCCATCTATTTTATGAACTGGTCGTCTCGCCAGAAATCGTCGATAAAATCCATGGAATGATATTGAACGATCACAGAATAGAAGTGTGTGAGCTGGGGTGACAATTTGTTTTTGAGCAAGTTTAGCATTACTGTGTAATTTCAACTGGGACATGTTGCTAGTTTCACGATTGCTCATCACTATAAACGCAGCTGTGTAACCACTTTACTGGAGTATTTGGCGATGTTCAGCCACAATTTGAACGACTTTTTGCACAGTTTATTTCCGTTGGAAGAAATATTAAATATAATACAAATATACGCACCTGTTGAAGGAACAGGAGAGGAAGAGGTTTCACAATTTTACATACAATTACAGGAAGTAGTGGATGATATAAGAGAGCAAAACGAAAACATAATCATTATGGAGGATTGGAACGCCAGAGTTGGTAAAGATTACAATAGAGGAATGGGTTGTATGGGAGTTTATGGAGAGGAAACAATGAACAGAAATGGCCGTAAGATGATAGGTTTTTGTCAAAGTAACGATTTAATAATAGGTAATACGATGTGGAAACAAAAACTAGAGGATAAATATACATTTGTAGCGGAAGAAAGAAATGCAAAAAGTTTAATCGATTACATAGTTTATACACAAAACCTATCAAATATGGTGAAAACAATAGAGACAAGAAAAGAGGCTGAACTGGAAACAAACCACGGATTAGTAATAGCGGAGTATGAAGCAAAAATAGGAAATGCAGAAAAAAAAATCTTAATATCAAGAAGAAACAGATAAGGAATTCGGAAAAATGATGAATGAAAATAATGAATGGACACTCGAGAAACGGTGGACAGTATTTAAACAAATAATACTTGGAAAAGCTGAGGATATATGTGGAAGAATTAAGTTCAACAAATATTTAAGAAGGACTAAGTGGTGGGACAAGGAGATACAAACATTAGTAAAAGAAAAGAAAATTGCAAGGAAAAAATACCTCCAAACAAAACACAAGATGATAAGGAAATATATAACGGGAAAAGAAACATAGACAAGGAAGCGGTTAAGAAAGCGAAAAGGAATTCCTGGAAATAATTTGGAAGAGAGATGTCAAAGATACATGCATCAGATAATAGAAAATTTTGGACAGCAATAAAAAAATTACGAGGAAGTGAAAGAAAATATATAAGAGCAATAAAAAATGAAAATAACGAATTGGAGACCGAAATAAATCAAATATTAAAGATTTGGAAAGAACACTATGAAAAAACATTTAGTGACAGTTTGAAGAAAAAACATCAAATATAGTTGAAGAGGAAGGGAACGAACATGAATACCATACACTCCAAAGAGAAGATATGGAAGAGGCTATAAAGAAACTTAAAATAGGAAAAGCCAGTGGGGAGGATGAAGTAGCGCCAGAGCTGATAAAATGGTTAGGAGAAAAAGGAAAAGAATGGCTGCTTCTTATATGCAGGGAAGCATGGGACACTCAAAAAATCCCCAAAGAATAGGAAAATAATCTTATATTGCCAATACATAAAAAGGGGGATCAAACAATGTGCAATAATTATAGACCAATATGTTTAGCCCAAACCAGCTTTAAAATATATACGAGAATATTAGATATCCGATTAAGAAGTCATATAGAAGCAAAATTAGAAGAGGAACAAGCAGCTTTCAGACCAGGAAGGCAAGCAAATGATAATATATATATTTCAAGAAAACTAATTGATAATACAATTGAAGCGGGAGAAGAAATGTATTTAGCATTTAGACTTGAAGAGCTTTTGATACAGTAGAGAAAAAATTTGGGAGGTATTGGAAGACTTAGAAGTACCGAAAGCTCTAATTAATATAATTAAAAGCACATACGAGACTCTCAAATTAAGAGTGCAGATAGGAGGTCGGAGATCGGAAGAGTTTTCAATGAAAAAAAGGTATAAAACAAGGTGATAGCTTAAGCCCACTGTTGTTTGTTATTATTATGGACAAAATAGTGAAGGAAATAAAAAGACTAGGAGGAAATCTGTACACGATAATAGGGTACAGGAACATGGGACCGGTCAGACTAAGTAACCTCCTATACGCAGACGATATCGTACTCATATCAAAATCGAGAAATAAAATGCAGAAACTAATTAACTTACTGGCAAGAGAAATAGAAAATATGAAAATGACAATAAATACAGAGAAAACCAAAGTAATGATAGTAATTGAAAAACAGGGGAATAATTACGAGGAATTGAAATGTAATCACAAAACATTAGAAAGAGTAACAACCTATAACTACCTAGGAAGTATTTTAACAGAAGATTGAAAAATAGACGCAGAACTTAATAACAGAGCAAATAAATCAACAAGATTATATTATTCCTTAAATCGAACATTACTAAGCCATAAATACATTGATATGAATACATAGATGGAAATATACAACTAAATTACAGTACCAACTATAACTTATGCCAGTGAGAACTGGGTACTGCAGAAAAAGCATGAAACAAAAATAAATGCAATGAAAATGAAATATTTAAGGAGAATAGCAGGAAAAACGAAATGGGACAAAGTAAGGAACGAAGAAATCAGAAGCATAACTAATCAAGACCCAATAATATTAAATATTGAAAAGAAACAATTGAACTGGTTTGGCCACCTAGTAAGAATGAAGCAAGATAGAATAGCGAGAAAAGTAATGGAAATGGGAATATCAGAACAAGACAAAGAGGGAAACCCAGGAGGAAATGATAGACCAGATTGAAGAAATTGGAAGGAACAAAGGAAAGTCATTAGTAGAGATGAAGGCATTAGCCAGGGCCAGGGACAGAAAAGAATGGAAAACATGGGTTCAGGAAGAACTCCAATCCGACGCCTTCTCAGGGATAAGAGAAAGAAAGAAGAAATTTCCGTGGCCAGACCAGAAAGCTGTTTTAAAACTAAAGGTACGTTTTCCACCACATTCGCAGGTCGCTAACGACTGCGACCAAAGTAGCAGCGATTTTATTCGTCGACGTTTGCAAAGATATGTTTTCCTTCGATCGCATCTTGTTAAATATTCGTCAACAATTTTCATTTTATAGCAGTCGCTTTTATATTAATAAGTATCGTATTATTATATTTTTCTGCTACACCTATAATAATAAAATGAATATTTCTAAACCAAGAGTGATTTTAATGCTTCTACATTTTCAGGCTAAAAATGAAATTTTGTTTCTTCAATTAGCACTAGAGTCTAAAAGAAGGCAGGAAAAGGTATTGCCAATGTTTAAAAATAGGCAGTATGCAGATTTCACTCTATTTTGATTGAAGGATTTTTTCGAATTTATCCGAATACAACATAATCTTTAAAAGACTATCCTACCTGAAAAATCGTCACGAATCAGTCGCTTGTCTAATCCCAGAGAGGTCTAGCGACTGGCGACTGAGCGAATAGCGACTTAATTTGGGTAGCAGCTACTCAGTAGCGAGTAGGAAAACACTCCCGTTTAAATACATGAATAGGTGTCTTGGCGAATAAGTGGTCGCTACTTTTTCGCGGCTACTAGAGACTGGTGAATGTGGAGGAAAACGTACCTTAAGGGCGTGTTCTCACTAGTCGATTTCAGTTGAACGATTTTTATTAATCAACTAAAATCGAATGAAAATCCCTGTGTGAACCTACATTTCAATTTTTTTTTTATTTCAAAAAACATTTATTTACCCCGCATCAACTTCTATGAGTTATTAGCGGGGGAGACAATACAATTTTATAGTAATATTTACAATTTTACAATTTCAGGTATAAATAATTATAGCAGTTTTTCTAAATTTTTGATTTTAGTTTAATGTCTTTTAGATAGCCAAGAACTTCATTTTCATTTGATGAAAGTATACTTTTTAGGTTGGAACTTAATTTGTAAGTTTTTCTTACTGTGTCATACATTGGACATTCCAGTAAGATGTGTTTCACTGTGATCACTGTGTGACAATTTTAACAGGTGGGTGCGGGTTCTTTTTTCATGAGGTGTTGGTGTGTTAAGTGTGTGTGCCCGATACGCAGTCTATTCAGTATAACTTGGTCTCTTCTTTTGTAGGACGTAGGGAGAACTGTTGTAATTTGTGGTTTGATTTCTTTTAATTTGTCATTTGTTTTATGCCAAATAGACTGCCATTGTTGATCTATCAATGTTTTGATTGGGGTTTTGTGATCTATATGTGGATATTTTTCTAGCATAGGTGCATTTATAGTTGGATATTGACAAGCTAGGCGGTCAACTTCTTCATTCCCTGATATTGCCATATGTGACGGTACCCATAGTAAGGATATATTCTTACCATTTTGTTGTAATTCGTACAGTTTTGTCCTGATTTGTTGTTGAATGGGATGTGTTGGATACAATTCCTTCAAATTTGACAGTGCGCTTAAAGAATCAGAGATTATTAAAAATGAACTACTATCGTTTTCTATGCATAATTTAAGAGCTTCTAATATAGCAACTGTCTCTCCTGTGTAAATACTGCAATTTTGTGGTAATCTAATAACAAATCTGTTGTTTTCACAAATATATGCTGCTGTGTTCCTTGTTTCTGTTTTCGAGGCATCGGTAAAAATAAGAAAGGTGTTAGGAAATTTGGATATTATATGTTTGAAGGATTGCTGAATTATGGATGGAAGGGTGGAAGTTTTTTGGTACTTTGTTAGGGACGTGTTTATGTAGGGTAACTCAATTAACCACGGAGGAGTTTCTAGTTTGGTGGTTAATGAAAGATTAAGTTCTTTGATATTAAACCCCAATCGTTTAATTCTTTCATGAAAAGGTGATTTTTTGATAGATTTACGCTCAGAGAATGGACTCACGTGGTTTCTAAACACGGAAGGGTAAGATAGGTTATGGGGATTTGCAGATATTCGGGCGGCATAATTTAATGAGAGGAGTTGGCATTTCAATTTTTGTTGAACGATAAAAATCGTTTCAACAAAAGTTGAATCCATTTCTACTTTTATAGTTCAATTATGAGTCACCGTACCATTTTGATGCGCGATTCATCTTGCTCAGTGTTCAGTTTGGCAGTCAAGGAGTCAAATGTTTAGTGTTTATGTTTATTGATTATATTAAGTAGTTTTTAAGAAAAAGACACTTATTTTAAAGTACACACTTTGTTTTGTTGAGCTTTCGTTGCACTTCGTTAACTTCATCAGAACAAAACTTATTAAAAAATAATGTCTAAAAACTCCATTACCTATATAAAAAATACAGAATTCATAAAAACAAGTTTAAATATTGATTATTTTACCAAACTAATATCAAAATTGAAATTGACAAATAAGATGTTTATAAATTTGTGTTGGTAAAAAACAATTTTAAAGGTGGTATTTAATTGTCCGTTTGTTCATTGATTGATCTCAGGTTCTGTGTCAATGTTTGGACTAGTATTAGTTACAGCTTTACGCAAAATCCCAAGTAACACAATAAGCATCGAAGTAGTTTTAAAATCGACTTTTGTGTCACTCTTGAAGCTAATAGGCAATTGAAACCGTCCACTAAAGCTTCTACATGTAGCATTCATTACGTAATCACTGCCTAAAGGGAGCGCGCGGTTTGGCCTTAAAGTAGATTTGATAGCTTATTAGCAATTCAACCTGTAGGCCTGATAGCCATAAATTGGCACCAAAAGAGCATTTTATTAGATTTGATTGCCAACATTGGCTGTCAAAGCGATGTAAAGAAGCAGTCGTTTAGTCCAGATATGGCTTTCAATGCTTTGAATGATCATGCGCAGTTAAACATTTCTCGTGAGAATGTAATGAAGTTTTGTTTTGGATAAATATTAGATTGATATTGGAAATTTATGCCAACAGTTATGTAGGTGTTCACAAAAACAAACATCGTCAACTGTTATGGCAGACATCTTTCCTTCAGTATATTATAACAATTATTATTGTTTTTGAAACTGGAAAATATCATTGTGAACCATCAGAAATCTCTGCAAACCTCAATTTTCTGTAAAATGTCAATGAAATACTTTCTGAAAACAAAGGGGCCAGTGATAACTGTGAGCAAAATATATTTTATAAATTAAATTATCTTATTATGAATTACGGTGTTGTCATATTCAATTTTGATACCTATCAATGAATTATATACATCCAATTGAAATTAAAGTTTTTTATAGTATTTTCAGTTGGATTGATTGATAATTTTATATGTGATGGATTAAATTGATTTATCTTTCCCAGATTTTCTGAAATTTGTATCCCAGTTTGAAATCAGATATTCTGAACCAGATTATTTGAATATTCTATACTTATATAAAAATAGTATCATATACCTACCTATCAATATATAGATATAAAAAACTATGGCAAAACATTGCTCATTATCGTGAGCAAACGGTTCGGCCATGTCTTTATTGTATTTAATAAGCATTTTTCTATGCCAATACGGAGGGAGCTTTATGGAAATAAAAGCTTTGTGAAAGCTTTGAAAATTATAAAATTGAAGACAAAGAAGATTATTGTGGGGTTATGTTTTGAGTAATAGATTGTTTTATAGGTCATATTTTATAATCATTTCCTAATAAAAAATGAACACCTTTAAAGTTATTGAGACCTTGGGAAGTGGAGATAAAATTTTGTGTGTTGGTCCAGAGGCATGAGATGGGAACAACAGCAACAACAAATTTTCCACCAAGACGTAGTGGTATTAGCCTGTAAAGAAAGAGTCCCACGACAAGGCCAATAAAGAGCCGTGGTCCAAGAACCAGGAAGGTGATCTTCTGTGTCTATCTTTATTTCTTTGCGTTTTAGCTGTGTTACTATTTTTATATACACGCCTGTAATACGCACCTGTTCGTCCAAATTTCCGTAGTTTCTCATTCTCATTCATTTTTATTCCAATCTTTTTCTCCTTGATCTATAATGATTTTTGAAATATCATGAAACCTTTCAACTGAATTGAGATTTACAATCACATAGGTTAGCAATACTGTGGGTTTTTTTTGGAATTAATTTCCATTTAAAATCCAAATTAATTCCAATACAAAACTTTATAGTATTACTTATAAATGGCACTAATTGAAGCACTTAAAGGCATTTCATGACCATACTAAATTCCAATTTGACAATTCATTTTTTTGGCATTTTTTAAAGTCATTATCTCTATTTTTGGCTACTTTTCATGACTTACTAGCAATCATTTCTACTTGGTTGCAATATTTAGTCCTAAACAAGATAAGACGTCTTTTAAGGAAGGCTGAAATTATTCTATAAAATATTGCTTAAAACATGCTAAACTTTATCATTTTTTCTGAATTATATGCTTCGATCTAGCATTATTTGTTTGGTAAATGAAATGTGTTACTTGGATTGTATCTTTTTTAAAAAATTATAAGTGTACTTTATAAAGAAGTTCTTCAAATTTTTCCCTTCTCAAAATCCATTTTCGAACCCAAATATTACGTTTGGCTCGTTTCTTCCTACATTCTGATAACATATTTATCAGTTCTATAATAATTAATTTGCGAATGAACCTAACACCCGCACGGACAACCTCGTTAGTCGCCATTTTGGTTTCAACTATCGGTTCCACATTCGTTGAAACATGAGAGCCAAAAATTGATTCGATTTTAGTTGATCAATAAAAATCGTTCAACTAAAATCGACTAGTGAGAACGCGCCTTAACGCATACCAAATTTCTGAAAAAGGTAAACCTACAAATGGGTAACGAATAGGAATCTTAAATCTAAAATATATTTTATATTTAATCAAGTGTTTGGTTTTGCGGTGCAAACTTGCTTTTCCTTATGAATATTAATGAGAAATTTTCTATATTAATTGATCTGATTAATACAAGTAATATTCATAATATTTTATAAATATTAGATTGTAGATATTGCTCTGATTTCTTATTAATTAAATATGTGACAATTATTATTTATTGTCATTTTAATCATTCACCTTTCTCGACAATGACTTAACAAGATAATTGTGATCCAATTTAATTTCATGAGAAAAAAATACCAAGGCCCAGTAACCATCTGATGTATTTGTTTATTACGAAATGTTTTTAAAGGACAAAGCGAGAAGGCCATTTTACAATGAAGTTCGAGAACTAACAAAGAAGATAAAAATGTTTATTGCTGAAGGCAAGTCGTTTGATCTTATCAATTATACTTGTCGTTAGCCAAATTATACTATTATGGGTTGGGTACCTGTTTCATAGACCAAGGAAGAATGTCTTTAAAAAGAGAGCAAATTTAGCAGATTGTAGTATCAAAGCTTCCATGACTGATTCATGTCGTTATAAATAAATTAACAGCAAACTTAAGATTGCTGTTGCGTTACTTGAAATAAGTGAAAAATTTAACACGATTTTAAACGATGTTTAAAGTAAAAATAATAAATGTTTCAGATAAAAACAAAATACGCTTTTACTCAACTTAAGAAAAAAGAAGCTGTAAAAAATGTTTATTAAAAGTCCATCTATGGTGCCAAGGTGCCAAGTTTAAAAGTTCCTCTGTGACTGCAAAATGGATTATGGTAACTGTTACTACGGATCTACATGGTGGTCCTTAAGTAATTGTACATACATACAATCTTCACTTTAAAATATTGCGATTTAAATCAACTAGCTTCAATGTGTGTGTGATTGTGATAGAGATGGTCTCGGACGGTGTCCATTAACCAGGGGAGTATAGAAAGTTTAGATATTAATCTGAAGGAAAAGTCTATATTTCCAGTTTAGCATCATTAACAAACCGTATAAGTAGGTCAAAAATAGCCTTTTCGTTTTTTGCAAGAAGTGAACATAAATTAACAGGCATGGGAAAGTTGTAGGTTATGAGAGAATTATAAAGTTCTGTTCTTTCTGTCAGTTGATCCTCATATGCAAAAAAAATATGGTTGAGATCAGCTATTGATATATTATCGCAAGTACAAAAAGATGTGTTGAAAATACCTGTTTTGTGTAGATGAGCTCGAAAACGTCCATGATTCACTTTTAAACGTGTGAGAATTCCCTGATGTCTTTTGCTATAATCTAAATTTAAGAGGTTACTTTTACTGGGGAGTTGCGGATATAAATGGAAATACAGATTGCTGTTTGTTTTTGCAATATTTTGATAATAGTTTTTCCAACGTGTGTGGGCTAATTCTTTGTGGCTATTTATTAAGTCCGAAAATGATTGGGTTTTAGTTAACTTAGATATTCTACATGCCGCTTTTGCTTCGTAGTCCACTCTTTCATTTCCATCTATCCCGCATTGTCCTTTCTCCCAGATAAGATAAATTTTCTTCCCACTATTTTGTCATATAGCAACCGCTTAATTTCAACAATAAGAAACATTTTGATGGAGAACTCTCTATTGCTTGCAATACAGATTTAGAATCCGACATGATGGCCACGTTTTGAAATGAATTCAAACTACACCAGTGTAAAGCTTCTCTTACAGCTAGTGCTTCAGCTGTATATACTGAAAAATTATCTGAAATTTTAAATCGTTTGACTAGGTCCAAGTCAGAAACAAAAATAGCTGCTCCAGTCCCGTCATCATTTTTTGACCCATCTGTATAAATTTTTATCACATCCTGATTTATGATAGTCAATGTGGTTTTCAAGATCAACTTATTTAAACTAGGTAAGTCCGCATATGATGGGTATATGACTGTTGGTCGGAATATCAATGAACCATAATTATACTGGTAAATTGGGAAAATAGATTGGTTGTTAATGTGACTAATATCTGAGATGGTATTTAAAAAGGCATCCGACAATGGTAGGGAGTTTATTATTCTCCAGTAAGGAAGAGAGAGGTTGCAAGAGTTTATATAAGCGATTTTCGAGACCATGGATGTGTTAAACGATCGGTATTTTATCAACTGCTTTTCAGCTAAAAATTGTCTTCGAATCATTAGCGGAGGTTCCTGCATTTCTGCCAATACTGCTTGATTGGGTGATGACATAATAGCTCCCAAACAAATTTTTAGAGATCTATATTGGATTCTATCGATAGTTATCAAATTAGATTTTGATGAAGAACCGTACAAGGTACATCCGTAGTCCAGAATCGAACGTATGTAAGAACTGTAGAACATAAGTGAAACTGAACTATCCGCTCCCCATTTTTTTTGAGACACTGCGGAGCAGATTAATTCCCTTCTCACATTTTTTTTGCATACTGAATGTGACTGGTCCAAAGCAACTTTTTATCTAATATTATCCCCAAGTATTTGAATTCTTCAACAAAAGGGATTTGTTGTTCTCCTATAGTAAGGGCCCTAGTTGTTTTAAGACGATGTCTTGAAAAACAAACCAAAGCAGTTTTTTCGTATGAAATGGAGAAACCGTTGTCAGAGAACCATCCATGCAGCACAGGCATAAACATCCTTAAGTCGTCAACACATTGCTCGAAGGAACTACGGATGTAATAAAAGCATAAATCATCTGCATATTGAATGATTTTAATATTGTCATTTCCCAACCTGTGCAGGTCAGCAGTATAGATATTAAATAGAAGTGGGCTTAGAATGGACCCTTGTGGTAATCCGCAGCCTCAATAAAATATTGATATTAAGAGAGATACAGGGTGATAAACATGAAATTTTAATTTTCGTTTTTTACAATAACGCTTTTTGACGAATATGCACAAAAATTTGATGTTGGGGGTTTTTGGATATGAGAAATCATAATTTTGTACCTATTTCAATGTATTTTGTAGAGGGCGCCACATAGGCCACGTATGCGGCATAAATGTACGCAAAATTTTTTTGCCTTTTACATTAGCGCTACTTTTGTAAAAAATAATTAAAGCCACATCATTACAACAACAAAAAAAAAGGTATATCTGTTATTATCACTTCGTCCACTGATGAAAACTGTTCGAAGAGCTGTTAAGTAGTTTTTTAGTTTATCGTACCAAGAAAGTTAGACAGAAGACTTCAAATAATACATCATAGTAGGCCGTGTGCCTATGACACCAAGTGTTTATAATCAATGTTCGGATGTCATATTAGGGACTTACTCAGACCAGGGAAAAGTGCCTCCGAACGTCTGTGACCAGACTTGCTAGGAGCTCCACTTCCGGTTGGGAAAAACTGTTTGGTGGAACAGCTCCTTTCGACCTATCAACCTCTGCTCCGTCATTTATACGATTCCGGAGAGGGCATCTCGATTTATGACAACATCAAGTAACATAAAAATACGAAAATTAATTATCGACACTTCTGGTGTCATGGGTCCACGGTCTATAGATTGTACTTCTCTAAAGTACTACCACCGATACATTTAGCACACGGTATTTTTTATTATTATATTTATCGCTATATCTTCTGTATGTTCCTTGTGGTATATTATTCATTCTTTTTTTAATTTCTTGGGAAATTAAACCACAATATTTTTAAATTCTTTATTTTAACGTTTCGGTAGCGTTTCAGCTACCGTTGTCAAGAAAAAATAAGTAGAAATTAATATTTATCCCTAACTGACACAACAGAAAAAATTTGACAACTAGACAATCAAAAAATATTTTGAAGTTTAAGACTGCAAAATTTTGTTATCAAATTTTTATTAAGGTCCATTCATAGTAGATCATATCTCTGGCAAAATGTGAAATGAAATATTTCATTTTATGACAACGGTAGCTGGAACGATACCGAAACGTTGAAATAACGAATTTAAAAATATTGTGGTTTAATTTCCCAAGAAATTAAAAAAAGAATATTTATCGCTATTGATTACACTAAGATTATAATAGTTATCATGTTTCCCACTTATTTGCTTCTAATAATGAAAAAAAGTTCAACAAATAAATTACTGTCCGTCTCTTCAAGCGTAGCATGATTTTCTAACAGCCCCAAAAAAACATACCGTGCAGAGGTCAACATTAACACATAATTTGATATTTTTTTCTGTTTTCAAGGTTAGTGTGATATTAGTTGATGAAAACAACCTGTTTATTCAATGAGGTGAATCTGAGGTTTCGGATAATTTTACTCTTTTGACAAAAAAATGTCGGTATATTGTATAAGCAACATAAAAATAATAATTGTATTTAAACTCAGAAAAATTAATTATTTCATTCGGCAGGTTTGGTTCACCATCAATTAAGTTAATTAATACATCTAAGCTCATAAACCGTGTCCTTGTAGGTTTATTTTTTAAATTACGATGTATATGTTTAATGATCATTTTTTTAATAAGTTTAATATACCGGGTTAGACTTGGATATGAAACAATAGGAATAATTTTGAACAAACTCTTATTTTAAAGCTTAACAAAAACAGTAGAGGGCATCAACCTCTGATAATAATAATAATAATAGCAGAAAATTATTGAATGTTCCGAAAATTTACGGAAGATAATAATCAAAAAGGTATGCAGACTTCGATATTATAGAAAAAGTTTCACAGGATATCTCTCAGTATTTTCTGTACATACAGTCTACAATACACAGCGGCGGAATTCATCAGTTGTTGAGGTATATCAACGAATAAAGACCGCAGAGTACAGTCAGTCAGAGTATAATGAATTTGATCAATATAGAGTCAACAAACTCGAGTAGTTGGAGTGAAAACAAAGTCCCTAAAGTACACAGGTTGTCTACTAAGTTTCAGCAAATCAGAAGCTCCATTAAAATGCGCGGGAATGCGTCATCGTGCCTGCCCAATTCAAACTGCTTTGTGGGTTTCCTTCCAGGATTGCATTCCCTATTTATGACCCTTCGCAACTATTATAGATAGAAAAATATAAGCTTCACATTGTCCCACAATTCAATAAAAGAACATATAATATGATATGTTACATGACTTTTATTAATTCAAAGTTATTGCTGTTAACGTTGCTGGAGATCTAATAACTTAAAACACAATGCATACTATTAATTGTATTTCTTTCATACATAAAATTACTTCGATGAAAAACTACCATAAGCACCAAAAACAAAATTAAAACAACACTGAACGTACTGATATATACGGCAGGCACGATGACGCGCAATATGGCGACGTCAGATGACCTTCAATTGTTTATAGACAGCCTATGTATTTTATGGAACTTGGAGTGAAAATACTAACTGTCATAAGATAGTGTTGAAGGACAAAGATTAAATATAGCGCGAAATATTTGTAGAAAATGCTTATTGGTTTGAAAAGTTCCTACACTTTTTTGCCGATCTGTAGTGCATGTATTAAGAAATAGCGATGGAAAAACAAAAATGTTTATTATTCGGAGGTGCGGTTAGTGTTATTTTAATACTATTAATCCAGAAAAAGAAAAGGCACGCTACAAAATAGAAGCACTTTTATTTATATTTGAGGCTAGCCGTACATAACCTTAAAATCCTATTTGGGCAACTACTGCGCATGTTTAGTATTATTGTATACAAAAAAATAGAACATATTCCAATTTCTTGCATGCAAGTTGACTGAAACTGCGCGCGCAACCACTTGTATTCAATTTAGGCTGAAATATTGTACCGTGTCAAACGGCTCTAATAATACTTTAGGTAATATTTAAGTATCAAACAAAACTATATGTTTCTAGTATCACATACAGGGCGGTACTGAGTTCATGCGAAAAATTTAAGGCAGGTGGTGCACTGAATTTGATTTTAAGCAAGAACAAAACTAATTTTGTTTTGAATAAGTTGTTTTATTTTAAAACGCTGTTACTGTTAACTCTCTTTTTCAAAGGTATATCAACTATCCACAACAGTATGAATTAACAATGTATTATTTAAAAATAGAATGCCTGTCTGTGGCCCTGTGGGACTCCACCTTAATTTGTAAAAAAAACATAAGCCTGGGATTATCGATAAAACAAGTATTTGTTCCACGAACAACTGCCCCGTTTCGAGAATATTTATGAACCCAACTCTTTTAGGGTTTGTCTAGTGATTCATCAACAAAAGAAACTGTTTCCATTTTATCCGAAAATCCAATTTTGTAGAGTACGTAGGGAGTATCCCATTACGTGACAAGAAATGTTTGAGAGCTACAATAAATATTATTACTATTAAAGTAGAAGTGACACTTTGATTTTTTTTAGTTATCAGTCTGGGTGAGTAGTTTAATGCAATTCGTCATAGACTAATCTATCAACTTCCGCATAACTACTGCAACTGCAACCCACGTCGTTTTCATTGTTTTATGTATTCCATCCTTAATTTACAACTGTAATTTTTATCTTCGTTTGCCCGTCTCATTTCCTTTCCTCGTGGTGTGAAATATGTACTCTAACATACATCTTTTTTAGGGTAAAAAACGGACCAATCCAAGTATTCAATTTATAAGAAAATTATAAATATACACAAACGGAAAAGCATCTATTAAAAAACCAACTAAAAGATAAACAGATACAATTTAAATTAATCACATGCACCCACACAAATTCCTTTCATTCACCCCCTGCTTTATCTCCTCAAAGCTTCTTTGTCGGGTGTGCAAAAACTTGGTATACATATTGTATATCAGAGATTTTACTTTGATGGTTTCTCTCTCGTATACAACCCTTGGTTTTTGTGGTTTTGTAACGTTTTTGCTGACTTATTGGTCGTTTGAAATTGGTAGTTTTCATATTACACGTTTTGTGTTATCTTCTCAACTTTTTTGGGGGATTCTCGTAATTATGAAACGTCTGGTTTTCCCAACAAAAAATTTTATGTTTGTCTCTTGCCAACAATTTTACAAAGTTGAAGAAGGGCACGAAGGGCTCCGTACCTTTATATACAGGGTGTCCCACGACGATTAAGACAAGTAATATATCAGAATTGGGCAGTAGTAGATAATTATTATTTTGGGGGTGTAAATTAGACCAAATGTTGCACCTTTCCTTGCTATTGTGTTACCCAAGAGTTATTTGTTTTTGGTCAAGTGACGTCGCATTCAAAATTATTGATGGGACAACCTGCATATGTGTGACTTTCTGTGTTCCTCCCGATAAAACAATTACAACTAACTAGCACACTTGGGGTCTAAAGTGATTAATTCAAGAGATACAGGTACTTAAAGTTAAAGTAAGTTAAAAAATTCATAATTGATCCCCTGTAATTTTCGGCAATCTTACATTCGTACGCTTTGAGTAGATAAAGCAGAGGGTCAATGAAAGGAATGTGTGTGGGAGCATGTGATTGATTTAAATTGTATCTGTTTATCTTTTAGTTGGTTTTTTAATAGATCCTTTTCCGTTTGTGTATATTTATAATTTTCTTATAAACTGAATACTTGGATTTTTCTCTTTCCTTTCTTTATAAATTTATTTCATTTCATTCTGTCAGTTTATTCATGTTCATACTCATAATGAAGGGAGTAACAATGAACAAAATCCAAAAAAATTAACAAATATTGCCCAATATAACAGTATTGATATAACACAGTAACAATTAGTTTCTAATTTAAACGCGGTAAAATGTGGTAATCAAAATATGATTCACGCTTTGAAGACAGGAAGTTGTTGAACATCGCTTTGAAGTGTTGATTCGTCCAACGAAGAAGCAGTGTTGAAGGCTTTCCTTATTTGTATTAATTAAAATAAGTCAAACAAATGAACTGTTTCGATTTATAACACATGTTATGAGATATCCTGTATGACAATAATTATTCAATTCATTATCTTGATGTTTTATATATTCACCAAAATATCCTTGTAAAATGTACAAGTTAGAATTTATCATTTATAGATGAGACAGGAAACAGCAAATCAAGTGTACACTTTTTTTTCTTTCGGTTATTAAACGTCGATCTAATTCTGCGACTGAGGTTTATAATCTAGTCAACAAGTGCCTTTTTGGCCAATTTTTTTCAGCAGTCTCCGAAAAATATTATCGAGGTGTCATTCGATTCGGGACGGCATCTAGATGATTTTTGAAAAAAATGAAGTTCCGCAAACAAAAATTG
>CAJUYG010002824.1:4169-26733 GCA_910591675.1 Galerucella calmariensis
CATAATATTGGACGTAGTCGCAACGACTGAAATATTTAATTTTGTATTGTTTTTGTATTATATGCAGCGTATTTACCATAAATTTTAAGTTTATTTGACATCTTTCCTTAAATAAAAGAAAAATGTCACTAGAGACACCTGTAGTGATCGTGATATACTAAGAGAGATAATTGCGCAGAAATCTATTTTAATTTTAACGACGGTTACGATTTTTCGAATGTAAAAGTATATTTTCAAAGCTTCAAAGCCAGTCAAAAAAATTGTTGTAAATAAAATAATTTGTAAGATAAATCTAAAAAGTTTATTCTTAAATTTATATCAAAAGTATATAAACATATAAAAATATTTAAAAAATAAGTTTATGTTTCGGAAGTACTACTAGATTCTTCGGACTCCTCTGGAATGGTACTTATAGCTACATCTTTGTTGCTTTTCAATTCAGCAATCTGAAAAACAAAAATATGATCCACCATTTTTTTTAAGTAGTAATACGGGGTGTTCTAGGACTTATTCGTACAAAAATTTGTTTATAACTATAAAATGGTGAGAAAAAAATTTTTACCAGAAAAAGAATTTCTGGCAAAAACAACAATCTGCACTGATAGTAGACAAACCCTATTAGCCTTGAATAGACAACGTGTTATATCGGGGCTAGTACTAGAGTGCCACCAAGATTTACCTAACGCCTCGGCAGATAACAATATTATCCTGATAGTTCAGTAAACGAAAGTGTCAACATGGGCAACTGGTCCTGCAAGAGCAATTTTTTTTGCAGGTTATGGTAGGCACATTCAATTCCCAAAATGTCAGGTACCTGACCATTGTGGAAGGGTGGGAAAATGGCTCTGAAATTCCAGAAAATCCGTTTTCCCGCAATATCTGCCGAGATTTGACCACTGGAGAATTTTTGCTTATACGAAAAATAAAGAGCAGTTCCTTGCCCACAAAAATGATCCTTAGCATTTTTTCGAAAAATTAGATAGTTTTCGAGATAAATGGCCCGAACGCCGACCCAAAATTAGGCTCCAGGCCGGAGAGCACGCTCTGAGGGCATGACGTCCCCAAGTAAATTACTAATTTTTTAATAACACGTGAAAATCAATATTTTTTAATGAATCAAAGTGCGGGTGAAAGAAGGGATCTGTGGCTACTAAGGCGTGTTTTCATCCACTCAATTCGTGCTCCTGGGGCATTGGAAAACCAGGCCAAAATTCGTCTTTGCTAGATTTTTCAATGCTTCCATGGATTTATTCATATTATTTTTATTAATAGTTATTTCAGCCAATCCTATTGGATAATGGTTCTTTGGGGGGTACTTTATTTATTCCGAAACAATGCTACCAATAATTCGCCCGTATTTTTTTGAATAATGTGTTTTCCAAGAGGCGATTTTTGTGGATTTCTGGAGTTTTCCCGAGCGCTCTGGTTTATCGGGAATTTCTCGATGATGAACTGTCAAATCCGCTTATAATTGATAGTGGGAGAAAGGTTAGAATATCCTCTTGCCGATGGTATAATTTTTTTTGGCTCAGACCCCTGGCTTTTCAGGAAAATCGGTGAAATTTCCAGTTTTCTGAGGGAAGACAGCTATTCTTCTGAGTTTTTTTGAGCAGTTTTTTCTCTTCAAAAAGTCTTCCCGGTCAAGCATCATACTCGATGAAAGGTCACATTCTGAACTTTCCTTTGATATGTGTATCAAGTATTTTATTTGATGCATTAAAAAGAAATTTGTCTCTAAATTTGTTGTAATGGATGCCTCATTTTATTCTCGCACGCCGCCACGCCGCCACACCACCCATCTATAGTGTGGTCGACGGCGTCTGCTATAGTGCGTGTACACGTGGATGCTTTCTGCTGCATTGTTTGTCAACAACTGAAAATTTTACATGTGAACACTATCTCTTTCGTGATTTTCAAAAATAAATTAGTAGTATTCCAGTGTAAAAAGTGAAATTCAAGACATTATTAATTTTATTGTTATTATTAAATAATAAATTTTGAAATTTTTATTGATAAAAAACACATGGAAATATTGAAAATTCTTGAGCTTCTTTTTTTTGAAGCACATGGTGAGGTTTCATTTTTTTTAATTAAGAACATTAATATTGTTGTGGGTGAAATGACATCTAATGATTTGATAAATATTGTTCATTCCTGTAGAAAAATGGAAGTCGCAGAGGATTCTAGTATGCCCGTGTGTTTTATTTGTGATCAAGCTCTGACTGAAGACGTTACAATGGTTACCCGAGGACTAGAAACCCTAATAAATGTTAGCAAGACAAGGAAAGACAACCACCATTTGTTCCTGGAGAAGGTATCGTCTGTGGAAGTTCATCGCTTGTGTAGGAAGAGGTACTCGGTAATGAAGAATGTGTGTGTGTGTGAGGTTGTGATATTGACTGCGGATCCTTGCTGTTCCATTAGCCTAACCAATTTTTCGACTTACCATAGTTTTGCCATACATTAATAGTTTATTTAATTCAATTTATATAGTAAATCTAGATATATACATTTTATAATATGATACCTTAAGCTACATAAACCCTTTTTCTGTTTTATCATTATTTATTTATTTATTTTAATTTTTTTTTTCATTCCTCATAATTTTTTTTTTTATTTATTTATTTTCTTATTTTTATTTTATTTTTTTCTTATTTCTATTTTTTTTAATTGTACAAGGATACAAGGATACTTTTCACGCTAAGGTGCCTTTCTTAGCGACTTAACACACACAAAACGGGCAACGGATAGGAGGGAAATATATTAACACGAGGATAGACAAGAGGAATGGGTAGGAGAATAATGGGAAAGTTATTTTCGCAATTTTAGCGTCTACTTTCAATCCTTTTCGCACACAATCATTCCTAGGATTGGTCTGTCCAATAAAAGCAGGCCAGGGTCTCAATTTTAAAGAAAGCGATAACTTTTTTGTCCCCGAGAGTGGGTAAGAGATCGATCATTTTCATGTTTCTTTTCATGGCCTGGAGGCCTAAACATAGAAATTGGTGTATTTTCAGGGTCGCTCATCCTAGATTTTGGGCTAGAAGCGTCAGTTTTTAAGTTTCAGAAAACTGCGAACTTTTCAACCAACATTTTTACAAAAAATATTGGTGTAACGAAAAAAATTGTAGGGACAACTTTTGTAGGTAATGAACTGCTCTTAATTTTTTGTCTGAACAAAAATTCTCTAAGAATCGTAGTTCGGGAGATATCGGCGATAAACGGATTTTCGGGATCTCTAGAGCCATTTTCCGACCCTTCCACAAATTTCAGACACCTGACATTTTGGGGGTTCAATGTACCCACTATTACCTGCAAATAAAAAAAATGTTTCCTTGCTGAACCAGATGCCCATGTTGACGGTATTTTTCGCCTTCATTTATTGGACTATGAGGTGGGTTAAAGAGCACGACAGGAGTAAAAGTCATCGCATTGCCGATTCTTTAGCCAGGGAAGCGACTGGACTTAAAATTTTAGGGCCCAGTGACACCTACGGCCTAACGACTTCGACAATTGCGGAACTAGCCAACCCTGGGCGACCCTGGGAAGCTGGCGCCGAAGAAATATTTGGCGATGACCGGGAAAAACCTAAGTTTAACACAAGGATTTCTGACTGGCCACTGTCAACAAAGGAAACACCTCCATACTATGGGGCTAGTAGACACACCTCTATGCAGGATGTGCGAACTGGAAGATGAAACTGTCTTATGCGAGTGTCCGGAGTTATCGTCAATAAAAGAGAGTAAGTGTTCCGTGAGTCTTGGCCTACACCTGCCGATATAAAGGAGATGTCTCCTAGTGACCTGCCCCCCTTCCTGGGAAGGACAGGATGGACGATGACCTAGGAGGAAAACTCCTCGGGAGGATGTACAATGGGTCACATGTGGCCTAGGTCCTGTGAGCCTACACTCAATTTTCCTACTCTACAGACTCAGACAAAAGAAAACAGTTTTATACAGAGTTCGACAAAAGTCCGAGACCGGACAAATATCGAAGAAAATATACATTTTTTGGAAAATCTTTTTATACCACAAATTTCACTGCAATCTAAACTATAATTGGAAAATATTTTGAAATATACAGGGTGTTCCAATAAAGTGTGGTGTATCAAAGTTATATTTTTTCTCATGGAACACCCTATATTTTATTGCATTTTCCGATTGCCACTAAAAAATATGATACTCCTTCATAATGGTTCCCTATTCCTAAATACAGAGGGTTCCGAGTTATGCTGACTTTTTTAATGTGAACAAAAAATTAATAACTCATTGATATAACAAATTCTAGCAAATTTTCTCTTACATCTTAATAGTTGGACATTCGTTGAATGTATTCCACGATTGAGTACTAAATATCTCTTTACAGGGTGTTCAGAATTTTCAGTTCCATTACTAGATCATTCAATGTGCAGTATCAGGCTTATTTTAAATGGAACAACTAATATTTCAATAATTCATCATATTCCAAAAAATGTCGACTTTCGTATGGTACAAGGGTGTTCTATACCTAGGTATTATACTTTTCGTGCAATTTACAATTTTCTAAAATTGTATGCTAAATCGATTTTAAAACATCTGCAATTCTCTCTAAACTTCAAACTAATGATCTTGGCATAGTTGTTGTAAGAAACTAAATAGATCACGTTCTAAGCCTCCAGAAAATATAGAGTTTTGCAATCCTATACCGAGTGGTTAAAAAGATATAGCCACCCTCACTGAAAAATCACTATCCACTTATAGACATTTTATGAAATAGCAAAAAACGAAAAAGTTTCACACAATACGAGTGTTATGTTGAAGATTGGCTTGATTATTATTAAAATACATTAAATACAACATGAATAAAAACGGAACTAACAACTAAAAGTAATAAACTTTTGTTATTTCATAAATTGTCCAAGTGGAAAGTGATTTTTTTGTGAGAGTGGCTATATCTTTTTAACCACTCGGTATAGGATAGCAAAACCCTATATTTCCTACAGGCTTAAAACGTGAACTATTTAGTTTCTTACAGCAACTATGCCACGATCATTAGTTTGAAATTTAGAGAGAATTGCAGATGTTTTAAAATCGATTTAGCATAAAATTTAAGAAACTTGTTAATTGCACGAAAAGTATAATACCTAGGTATAGGACATCCACACACCATTCGGAAGACGACATTTTTTTGAATATGATGAATTATCAAAATACAGGGTGCTCCATTAAAAATAAGCCTAATACTGCACATAGAATGATCTAATAATGAAACTGAAAATTCTGAACACCCTGTAAAGAGATATTTAGTTCTCAATCGTGGAATACATTCAACGAATGTCCAACTATTAAGATGTAAGAGAAAATTTGCTAGAATGTGTTATATCAATGAGTTATTAATTTTTTTCGAAATGTTCACATTTTAAAAAAAGTCAACATAACTCGGAACCCTGTGTATTTAGGTATAGGGAACCATTATGGAAGAGTATGATATTTTTCAGTGGCAATCAGAAAATGCAATAAAATATAGGGTGTTCCATAAGAAAAAATATAACTTTGATACGCCACACTTTATTAGAACACCCTATATATTTCAAAATATTTTCCAATTATAGTTCAAGTTGTAGTGAAATTTGTGGCATAAGAAGATTTTCCAAACAATTTATATTTTCTTCGATATTTGTTCGGTACCGGACTTTTGCCGAACTCTGTATAAAGTAGGTACTATTTATATATTTTTAGTACTTTTATCATATCCCAAGTTTTTAGTACAAAGTCCAGTTTCTTACCTCTTGAATCAGTATTTTTTCTTTAGCAGCTGCTCGATGTAGCAATATTTTAACCTTATCCAACAACCCAGATTTAACTTCGAGCTGTTCCTTCACCTTAGCTAATTCTTCCGACATTAAAAGTCTATCATCATTTTTTTTTGAAAAAGTCGAAACTGTACGTAAAGTATTCTTGGTAGATTCTAATTCTTTTTGAAGCTGCTCGATAGTTTTAGCGCACTCGGTATGCTGCTCTTTCAAACGTAGAAAATCTCTTTTCAATTTTTCAGCAGAAGCCTAAAAATTACTGAGTTTTTAAAACTCTTCTTTTTATAATAGATCAAATGGTAGCACTATTAAATATCCTATCCAAATATATCCTGTCAAAAATATCCTGCCAAAAAAACCCCGTCCAAAAATATCTCCAGCCGATAAAATCCTGTTCAAGAATATCCTTAACTGAAAAAACAGGGTGTCCCACGACGATTAAGACAAGTAATATATCAGAATTGGGCAGTAGTGGATAATTATAATTTTGGGGGTGTAAATTAGAGCAAATGTTGCATATTTTCTTGTTATTGTGTTACCCAATTAGTTATTTGTTTTTGGTCACGTGACGTCGCATTCAAAATTATTAATGGGACAACATGTATATATGTGCCTTTCTGTGTTCCTCCCGATTATTTTTTTCACTTGTAAAAATATGACATTTTGGTGGTTTTATATATATATATATATATATATATATATATATATATATATATATATAGTGACTATCTACCCCAAGAGGGGTTTAGTCGCCGGAGCGGCTTTTTAGATCCAGATTTTTTGGGGGGGATCGGGCCCCATTTCCAAGTTTTCAAATCAGTTTAATTAAGTTCCTCCACTGTTTCCTGTCGGTTGTTTTCGCCTTCCAGTTTCGGATACCTAGACAGTTTATGTCATCTTCAACCTCCTGTAGCCACGTTGATTTTGGCCTCCCTCTTTTTCTTTTGCCACTTGGCTTCCACTCAGTCATCGCATAAATTGTGCTGTTTGGGCCTGCTCTCCACACGTGTCCCAACCATTTTAACCTTTGCTCTTTTATTACACTTATGATGTCTCTGGATTTCTTTTTTCAGTTCTTCATTTGTTCTTTTTCTATATTCATTTTGAGTTATTTTCTTGGGTCCCAATATGACTCTTAGTATTTTTCGTTCAAAGATTTTCAGGTCTTCTTGTTGTTTCTTTGTCATTATCATAACTTCAGCTCCATACGTTATTGTTGGTCTAATTATTGTTTTATAAATTTTCATTTTAGTATTTTTGCCTAGAAATTTACTTCTTAATAAATTTTTATTCGCCTGGAAGACTCTGTTTGCTGCCATTATTTTCTCCTTAATTTCCATTTCTCCATCCCTATTGTTGGTTATTGTAACTCCTAAATATTTTATTTTATCAACTTCTTCAAATTTGAAGTCACCGATGCTATTATTATTGTTCATTAGGTGTTTGTTCACAGTCATTATTTTTGTTTTTGTTTCATTTATTTTAAGACCCATTTTTTTACCTTCTTCCACAATTTCTTGAAACATTTTTTTCATAATTTTTCTGTTTTTTGCTACCAAGACTAAATCATCCGCATAAGCTATCAATTGTCCACCCCTTGTCCTTAGGTTTCCTTTGTCTACGTTTCTGACTACATATTCCAGCGCCAGATTAAATAGAGTTGTTGACAGAGAATCTCCTTGTCTGACTCCTTTGTTAATCTCGAATATGTCCGTTTCACCTTTTTGTGTTTTTACCGTAGCTGTTGATTGTTTCATAGTAATCCAGATTAATTTTCTCAGTTTTTTGTTTATCTCCATAGTTTGAAGTGCTCTCATTAGTTGTTGTCTATTTATTGAATCAAAGGCTTGTTCAAAATCAATAAATAGCATCTCTATTCCGATTTGATGTTCGTGAGTTTTTTCCAATATTTGCTTCAGGATATGAACTGCGTCTATGGTTGATTTGCCTTTATTAAATCCGTATTGATATTGTCCCAATATTGTGCCTATACTGCTTGCCAGTCTCTTTTGGATGAGTGTAGACAGTATTTTATAGGTCGTGTTGAGTAGCGTAATTCCTCTATAGTTAGTGCAATTTCGTTGATCCCCTTTTTTATGTATTGTTACTATTTGACCTGATCTCCACTCTACCGGCATCTTTTCATCCCTCCATATACATCTTACTAATTCGTATATCTGTTCTGTCAGTTTTTCTCCTCCATGTTTAATTAATTCAATATTTATTCCGTCGCTTCCTGGTGCTTTCCCGTTTTTGCTTTTACTAATGATTTCTTTTATTTCTTCTAGCGTTGGTTCTGGTATTTGCTCTATTTCTAATTCTTCGTCTTCCGAAAATTCTTCCAGAATTTCCGTCTCTGTTAAGACGTTTTTAAAATGTTCCAACCATGTTGTTTTATATTCTATTTCGTCTTCTACAACTTTACCATTTTTGTCTTTGATTCCAATTTGTTTGGGCTTGTATACTCTATTTTGCTCTTTAATTTTTTGGTAGAATAATTTTGAGTTCCTATTATTATTTTCGGCATCTATTTTTCCTAGTATGCTATCGACCCATTCCCTTTTAATTTTCCTTACTGCATTTTTTGCTTGTTTTCTTATCTTTTCATATTCATTCTTATCTTCGTCTTTGTTCGTTCTAATCCATTGGCTCCAAGCATCCCTTTTTGTTTTCACTATTTTTCTGCACTTCTCATTATACCAACCTTTTTTTGGAATGTTCTTTTTAAAGCCTATTTTTTCTTTTGCCGCTGTATTAATACATTCTTCAATTTTTTCCCATTTACCTTGAACTTCATCGATTTGTATTTCTTTTCCTTTATCATCCAGTAATTTTTCTATGCGCTTTCCATATTCTTCTCTAATTTTTATATCTTCTAATTTTTGTATTTTGGTGGTTTTAACCATTAGCAATATATTATTCTAGCCAATCATTCGGGATTATACTGATAATTCTGCTTCCTCATCGATAATACCTTGTTTACATCAAAACGTCAAAATTTTACTTTGAATTTGTCATTATTGACAACTAAAAGTGCTTCGAAGTTTATTGAAAAATGAGCACAAACCGATTGAGTGCCATCACATGAGAATATTGAACATTCAGGTAATACAAAATTTTAAATTGTTGAAAAAAATAATCTTCCCAAATACAATTTTTTAATTTCAATTTTTTATCACATAATTTTTTATTTTCATCACTCAAATTTGTTTATTTGAGGCAAAAACATTCAAACAAACCGAATTTAGATAAAATCCCTCGTCCTAGCGGACTCGTGATTTTATCAATCGGTTTGTTTTCATATTTTTGCCAAATAAACAAGTTTTCGTGGAAAAGAAAAAATTATCAATAAAATTTGAAGCACTCGTGGTATTACCTTTGATAAAACAATTCCAACTAACTAGCACATTGGGGTCTAAAGTGATTAATTCAAGAGCTACAGGTACTTAAAGGATTGTAAGTTAAAAAATTCATAAGTGAATCCCCTGTAATTTTCGGCAACCTTACATTCCTACGTAGTGATTAAGACAAACCAATATTGTCTTATGGGCACTTTTGTCATTATCATGGCAAACTTGACAATAGGCAGATTTGCTATGGTACTTTTTAATCGATATTCAATAGATTAACAAGTTTTTGTGGAAAAAACACACTTTTATGTAATTTTACTCCATGATATACAGGTCATTCCCTTATTAACTTCCAAGTATTATAAAAAATTGTAATATTGGTTTGTCTTAATCATTACGTACGAATGTAAGATTGCCGAAAATTACAGGGGATTCAATTATGAATTTTTTAACTTACAATCCTTTAAGTACCTTTAGCTCTTGAATTAATCACTTTAGACCTCAAGTGTGCTAGTTTATTGGATTTGTATTATCGGGAGGAGCACAGAAAGGCACAAATATACAGGTTGTCCCATTAATAATTTTGAATGCGACGTCACGTGACCAAAAACAAATACCTCATTGGGTAACACAATAACAAGAAAAGATGCAACATTTGCTCTAATTTACACCCCCAAAATTATAATTATCTACTACTGCCCAATTCTAATATACACTTACCGACTTAAAATTCGATCCATTCAAAACAATAATTTAATTAAAAATGCTATAACTTTCGAATGGGGAGGCTGATTTATTTGAATTTTTTAGCAACTTTTAGATAAAATACAGTAGTTTTAAGGTTATTATTTGGACATCTAAAAGTAATTTAGTACTCGCCGCATATACAGGGGAGAAGAGAAAACAATTTATTCCTCTACTTTTGACACACCCTGTAGGTTAATTCTGCCAGTAGATCTGCACACAATCAAGAAGACTGATTTGTTTCCAACATTTTGTTTTTTTATTTACCCCAATATCTTAATTTGTTTGTGAAATGTGACGGTTTAAAGAAAATGCAACATTTTAGAAAGGGTCATAATTTAAATGACGGTAGAGAATAAACTACAAAATAAGTAGAGTGCTGTGGCCAACTCACAATATGACAAATGTCAAATATTCGTTACTTGGCAATTGCAGTTCAATTATCAGTATTTAATTTAACATCATGGTTTTAACCCCTACTGATGCAGCACGAGCAGTTGCTCTGGTACAAGACGGTAGGTCTCAGTATTATGCTTCTAGAATATTGGGTGTTACGAGGTGTAGCGTCCAGAGAGCTGTACAACGTTTCAATGAAACTGGTAGTTTTTCGAGACGAAGGGGATCTGGTAGACGACGTTCTACAAATGTTCGAGATGATCGTTTTGTAACATTAAACGTTTTGAGAGAAATAAATACTACTGCTGTCATGGCTCGAAGTCGTTTGGAAGAAGTACGCCAGGTAGCTGTTAACGAAATAACGATTCGAAGGCGATTACGAGAACATGGATTACGCTCCAGAAGACCTGCAACTGGTCCGGAGTTACTTCGATTTGCCAGGGAGCATCAACATTGGAATGTCGACTGGAGTAAGATCTTATTTTCTGAAGAGTCAAGGTTTTGTTTACGTTCTCCAGATGGCCGTGAAAGAATATACCGAAGAAGAGGCGAAATGTTTGACCAAGACGCAGTTATGGAGGAGGATCGGTAATGGTTTGGGGCGGCATAAGCATGGAAGCTCGTACTGATTTAGTCATTGTTGACGGCGGAGCAATGACAGCTAACCGATATATTCGTGATGTGCTAGATCCACATGTAATTCCATTTGCACCGTTTATAGGAAACGAATTCATGTTCATGCAGGACAACGCTCGACCACATATTGCGAGGATTGTATCTCAATGAACTGGCCATCACGTAGCCCAGACCTCAATCCAATTGAGCACGTCTGGGACATGATGTGCAGACGAGTTCGTAATCGAGTTCCTTCTCGAAGTATTTAAATTTTTTGAGAAATGCTTTGGTCCAAGAATGGGATCAGATTCATCAGATGGAGATTCGACACGACGCATTGAGGCAGTTATTCGCTCTCGTGGGGGAAATACCCGTTATTGATTTGTAATAATTATTAGTTTATTTGTTGTTTGATTTGTTTATAAAATTGTGTATTACTCTGCTAAAACTGAATAAAAAAATTAAGAATGTTGCATTTTCTTTAAACCGTCACATTTTACAAACAAATTAAGATATTGGGGTAAATAAAAAAACAAAATGTTGGAAACAAATCAGTCTTCTTGATGAAGTCAATTGTGTGCAGATCTACAAGCAGAATTAACCTACAGGGTGTGTCAAAAGTAGAGGAAATAATTGTTTTCTTTTCCCCCCTGTATATCCAGCGAATACTGAATTACTTTTAGATGTCCGAATAATAATCTTAAGACTACAGTATTTTATCTAAAAGCTGCTAAGAAATTCAAATAAATCAGCTTCCGCATTTGAAAGTAAGAGCATTTTTTAATAAATCATTATTTTGAATGGATCGAATTTTAAGTCTGTAAGTGTATTACTTGTCTTAATCGTCGTGGGACACCCTGTATATCAGAGCCAAGATACAAGTATATTACTTGGTTTAAGAAGGGTGAATCCAATTATTATATTCCCTTCCCCTTCTTAAATGCATTACAATGCATTCATCCCTCCCATCCAAAACTTTCTAAGGTGAAATGCGAAGAGATATTTTTGTAGGGGTTATTTTTGGTAGGGGATATTACGGGATGGGTTTTTTTGGCAGGATATTTTTGGATCAAACTTACTGATCTATCTGGTAGAGGTCTCTTGCCACTCACTAATCTTTTGTTTTCGGCCTGTAATTTTTCCACTACTCTTTTTAATACAAAAACCGTTCTCTCTAATTCTGATACTTTTTTAGTGTCTGGGGTAACTGGTAGAGGGTCGGTTACGTTATCTACACGCTGTTTGGCATTTTCGCTTTTTAAAACGTCCACATAACTGAAAAATATAAATTATAAATGTTTGAAATTTTAACAGATCAAATTACTAATAAATTTAAAGCTAAAAATAATACCTCTCCTTCGGCAAATTAAGTAGATATTTCCTTACTTTTCAAGATGTTGGATTTGTTGATGTAAGTGAGGCACTTCCTTATTACATTTCTCCAGGTCTAATTTGAAATCCAAGTTTTCCGCCTCCAGTCTCAAGTTACATTTTTGCAAATTCGAATTCGCAATTTGCAAACGCTCTAGCTCCCCTCGCACTTCGGCACTTCCCTGAAAATAAAAAATATACTTCTTCACTTTCCTATTAATTTTAATATGCAGTCATTTGAAGTTAAATTGATTTTACGGTATTTTGAATAAAGTTTTTGTAAGAATCTCAAATTTGCTACTTACTTACGGCCCTAGGGTGTTATTTTAAATGGAATTTAGTATACTTTTGTCTGAAAACTTTTTTCGAAAATGCATATTTTTGGAGTTATTAATTTTTTTGTAAAAAATTTGACGGTTGCAGACCCTTACAAATTATTTTTTTAAGAGGATATCCTCAAATATATGAAAATGGTTTCTGTTCGGCTGCTTTTAGCAAGGTCAGACCTATTTGAATCTATGTTGAATTTTTTTTCATTTTATACAGAGTGTATAGAAAGTGTTGAAAGTTTAACTTCATAAATATCAAATTTCTATATTTTTTTTAAATAGAACCACCTGGTTTTTTCTATTTTAATGCATTCAGGGGTGAAAAATAAGGCAAATTCATGCATACTTTCCTATACCTAAACCTCACCGTTATCCAGATATTAAATGTTTTCTGTAAATTTTAAGGGATGAAGGATAACTTACTGCAAATAAAGCACATATGTTCTTGTAACAATTTTGCCATATTTACCATGTATTGAAAGCAAATTTACATAATCTTTTTTATTTCTTAGTGCTTGTATCAACGGGTCAAAATAAAATTTAGACTACACCTGCATCTCTTAAAATTCACAGAAAACATTCAATATCTGGATAACGGTAAGGTTTAGGCATTGTCTAATAGAAATATTAGACAATGGTTTAGGTATAGGAAAGTATACATGAATTCGCCTTATTTTTTACCCCTGAATGCATTAAAATGAAAAAACCGGGTGGTTCTATTTAAGAAAATAAGGAAATTTGATATTTATGAAGTTAAACTTTGAACACTTTTTATACACACCCTGTATAAAATGAAAAATTTTTCAACATAGATTCAAATACGTCTGACCTTGCTAAAAGCAACCTAATAGAAACCATTTTTATATCTTTAAGGGTATCCCCGTAAAAAAATAATTTACAAGGGTCTGCAACGGTCAATTTTTTTACAAAAAAGTCAATAACTTAAAAAGTATGCATTTTTCGAAAAAAGTTTTCAGACAAAAGTATACTAAAATTTTACGTAGATTTCAAAAATATATTAATATACACGATGTTCTATTCAAAATAACAAAGTGCTAGTCGACTTCTGGTAGAACCGGAAGTCTGCCATCTTTGAAAATATTTTAGTTGAAAAGATCGTATCCGAAAACCCAAACGTAGAAATTTTCATGATTTTACCGTAAGTATTTTGCAATACAGATAGTTTTAACTTGTCGTGGAACACCCTGTATACACTTGGACGGCTTTTAGCTGAAAGGAACCATCCCACAATTTTGTGATTTTTGGATTTACGCACAATATTACATTAATAGCCGTAACCTTTACTGCAAAAAAGATCCAAGCCACATTCTGGTACCTAGCGCCATCTGTTGACCAATGTACCAACCAACAAAATTTGTTAAGCAAGTAACTTACCTGCAGAAAAGATCCAAGCGGCTTGGTTCCTTTCTGCATAACAATAAAGAAGAGAGTTGTTGACAGATGCCAGTATTTGGTTCTTTGTTTTCTGGGATAGTGAGTGTGAAGTACAAAAACTGATAAATAAATATTATTGTTATCCAAAATGAATTTTAACAAGAGTAGATCTCAAAGAATTCTTGCAATGGTTATGGAGAAAGAGATTGCACAGGAGAAGGAAAACCCAAGAAGCTGTAATCAGGTAAATAGTGCATTAAGACATTTTGTAGGAATCCCGAAACTAGATGAAGAATGATATGAAAATGGCAAAAGAAAACGAAGAAATAGAATGTTTAACATTCGATCTTGAAAAAACACTGCCACTACCACGATTAGCAACTGGAATATTGTTTTATAAGAGACAAATTTGGCTCTACAATTTGGGAGTTCATTCCGGCTCAACCAACAAGGGTCATTTTTATATCTGGACTGAAAACGAGGCAGGTCGGGGAGCACAAGAAATTGGATCATGTTCATTAAAACATATTAAAGAAAACCTCTTTAACGTTACTGAGTTAATTTTGTGGTCGGATTCCCGTGGCGGTAAAAACCGCAACATTAAGATGACACTCATGCTCAAAGCTGTTCTGCAGGCACACCCCTCTTTAAAAATAATTCGTATGCGTTTTCTTGTATCTGGGCATAGTTTTCTCCCGAACGATTCGGACTTTTCCGACGTCGAATGTGGACTTAAACATCAACAGCGCCTTTACCTGCCAGATGATTATATAAAAAGTTTCGCGAATGCTATCTACTGAATTTTATGGGACCACTGAGCTAGAAAAACAAATAGTAAATAGAAAAGTGGATGTTGAGAATAAAAAAATTAGCTGGTTAAAAACACGTGAGATACTTCTTGATAAAGAAACACCATTTTCAATTTTTCGGTCGTCCGGCATTATTTAAAGATTTGCTAATACCAATGTGGCCTGAAGGAAAAATAATATCACATCCAAAGGTAGAAGACATAAAATCTATGATGCACTTAATTCCGAACGATTGCAAGCAATTTTATGAAAATATAACCGGCACAGACATCGTAGACGATGTGGATGGATTCAGTGGAGCACCTGATTTTGAAGTGGAACCCATAATAGATGAATAAATAAAAAAAAAATATGTATTTTTTACCTATTTAGTTAAGCAATGAGGTATCTTTAACCAAAAAGTGCTAACATTTATTTTACAGAAAGGAACCAACCCACAAAAACCAAAAAATTCAAGCGAAGTATGTAATTTTTTTAATTTTTAATAATTCATATCGTATATGCATATTTAAAGCCCAATTATGTTATCAATTAAAATTATCTTTATTGTGTAATTAATTTTTTATAATTGTCAAAACTTTAACCCTTAAATACTCAATAACTTGTTTTTGGGGTTGGTTCCTTTCAGCTAAAAGCCGTCCACTTGTCGATAGAAATGTAGCATGCAATATAATTACGTAGAAACAACTTTATTTGGCTTCACAAATTACATTTTCATCATCAGGAGTGAATGATTGAAATTGAATCATCCAAGTATCCAAAGTGAGCTTTCTTTTTTTAACAGTTTAGGAATATTTACAATCTGCTTCCTCATCTGTGAATAATAACGAGAGAAATTTTAATATACTCGGTATTAAAATTGCTAAAAGAGAAGAGTTAACTAGGTCGTCGTCTCGACAAGACAACGAATCGTAGTTGTACAGCATTTATATCAGTTACTGTTGTGATAGTGATATTGTCATCTTCTTGAGCAACCAACAAAATTACCCAATTTCAAGAAACCGAGTTGATACTTTCGTTGTTCTTACAGGATTTTATATAAAACTTGATGTAAGTATTACAAATAAATTTTTTCAAATATTTAGTATTTTAAATAATAATTTTTTGATCTCCGAAAACTTTCTTCTAGTGCATTATGGAGATTACGATGGGAAATCTGTTTATAATATTATTTTTTGGACTGTTTATATTAATTTATATCCACTACAAGAATTCCTACAATTATTGGAAACATAGAGGAGTGCCGCAACTTAAACCTTGGTTTCCTTTTGGAGATATGTACGATACAGTATTTAGAAAACAAAATATGGGTGATAAAATTAAAGAAATATACGACAAAATGAAAGGACATAGGTAATATTTTCAAAAAAAAATTGTTAAATATCCATTTTTATTATTTATTTTCTAGATATGTAGGTTTATACTTCTTCAGTCGTAAAGCTTTTTTACCATTAGATCCAGTACTTATAAAAAATATCCTGAACAAGGATTTTCAATATTTCTATGACAGAGGTATTTATTATAACGAACAAAAGGATCCACTTAGTGCACATTTATTTTCCATTGCTGGTAAATATATTCACGTATAAATAAGTGCCATTTAAAATATAGGCCAGACGATAGGAGTAACAACTACAAGTAATTAGCAATTTTTTTTCATAAGTACCTTAAAGTATGTAGATTAATATAGAAAAAAGTTTTCCTACGATCACATAGGAAAGTGACATATATCGCACTGTCTAGTTCTATGGAAAGTGGCCTTTATTCATACGCGTACGGAAAAAAAACTTATCCGTTCGTGTACGGATGAAAAAGCTGTCAAATTGAATGTTAAAATGCTAGTCTATATACCCCGAAAATTTATGTATATTATGTATATGTCCGATGTTGTACCAACTAATCCAAACCATCATTTTTACAATAGCAGGAAAATGTAATCGTCTTGAAAGGTATTTATGATAATATAAAAAGCAGAAATAATAATTTCAATTTCTATAATTATCCAACCAATTAATAATTGTAATAACCTACCTATAACTACTTGAATTGAAAGATTTCCTGCGTGCTTTCGTCAGAGCAATGGTTTGTCCGGAAAAAATTCGGTAAACTAAGTATGTGAGCTATTCAATGAAAATATTGCCGTAACCATTCTACTTCCGGTTATACCGGAAGTCGCACATAACTTTGTAATTTTTAATGGAAGACCCTGTATATTTTTTAATTCTAGGAATATTTACGTTATTCTGAACATTTTTTGTTAATACTTCCCTATACCTATCTTGAACCGTTTTTGAGTTGTAATGTTTTTTATATGAAAATGACACTTTCTTACCATGTACATAAAATTCAATATCCTCTAATGTAATTTGAATAAAAGTTTAAATTTCTTAGGAACTATTCACCACATACCGCTTTATCGTTTACACTGTGAAGTTACCTTTTTTATTATACAGGGTGCTGTCAAAATTGGAATAAAAACGGAATCCACAATCTTCGCGTTATTCCTTTTTTTCAAATGGGACACCCTGTATGTGATTATTTATTTTAGAAGAATACGTAGTCCACTATCGATATGTATAACTATTCCCTATACCTATCTCCTGCAGTTTTCAAATAAATCAGCTTTATACATTTTTGTCACAAAAAATTAATTTATCAAGTCGCCTATGGAATATTCTGACAAATGACAGTTATTGTTAATGTTTAATAGTCACCTTGTTGTATGCCGTTTTGTGAAAGGTATAATAATAGTTTGCCTTTAATTTCCTTAACCTAATAATAATGGCACATTTAGGATATACAAATGATGATTTAATAAATTTAATTATGATTCACGGTGAGTATAACAGAATAGTATCCAGAACTTGCCGTGTGTTTGCTGAGAGATATCCTGAAAAGCCTCGACCAAATCATAAAACTGTTAAACGTTTGCTACACAACTGTTCCCAGTTTGGTCAGTTTAAAAGTAAAACAAATAAGCCCAAGACCCATGTCGATAATGAGGATTTACAAATAGACATCCTGGGATATTTTGCAGCTCATCCAAATTCATCTTTAAAAGAGTCTATAAATGTTTGGAAGTTGATGGGCAACACTTTGAACATTTGTTGAATTAACAAGCTAGTACCTTATTATCTTTGATAGTATCTGTATAATTGTTCAATGTTTAACCGAGTGTTTAACTCAATAAATTAATACCACATAGCCTATAAGAAAATTAATTTTTTGTGACAAAAATGTATAAAGCTGATTTATTTGAAAACTGCAGGAGATAGATATAGGGAATAGTGATACATATCGATAGTGGACAACGTATTCTCCTAAATTAATAATCACATACAGGGTGTCTCATTTGAAAAAAAGGAATTACGCGAAGATTGTGGATTACGTTTTTATTCCAATTTTGACAGCACCCTGTATAATAAAAAAGGTAACTTCACAGTGTAAACGATAAAGCGGTATGTGGTGAATAGTTCCTAAAAAATTTAAACTTTTATTCAAATTACATTAGAGGATATTGAATTTTATGTACATGGTAAAAAAGTGTCATTTTCATATAAAAAACATTACAACTCGGTTCAAAATAGGTATAGGGAAGTATTGACAAAAAATGTTCAGAATAACGTAAATATTCCTAAAATTTAAAAATATACAGGGTGTTCCATTAAAAATTACACAGTTATGTGCGACTTCCGGTATAACCGGAAGTAGAATGGTGACGGCAATATTTTCATTGAATAGCTCATTATTCAAAACCCTTTCATGCCAATTTTCATATTCCAGATACCTTTAGCTCTCGAAATATCTCTAATTGACCGTTTATCTGCCGCACCCTGTATATTAAGTACTGTAACTTTGATAAAACTGGAGTAATTTTAATGGGGTTTGCGTAGAAATGTTGGGGAAACTTCTAAGTTCAAGAATATATAATTACAAAATTAATTAATTTACATACATTTTTGGATTCAATGATTTTTTGTATTATAAGCGAAAATAGCAATTTTTATACATTCGGGTAGGAATCTTCTTTATTTTTTCAAAATAAAA
Organism: Galerucella calmariensis; assembly: GCA_910591675.1. Taxonomy (NCBI): domain Eukaryota; kingdom Metazoa; phylum Arthropoda; class Insecta; order Coleoptera; family Chrysomelidae; genus Galerucella; species Galerucella calmariensis. The sequence continues at coordinate 23,017 of CAJUYG010002824.1, forward strand.
TTTGATACTCATGTAATATAAAGATTAATATTCAACGAACAAAATGTATATAGTGAAAATGTATAAAAGATGATTAATATATAATTTTAAGATATAATTTTTTTTCATACTTTTTTCCAATAAAAATATGTAAAAATTAATTTATCATTTTTTATTTATTATTTACAGCATTAACTCTCACACATCTAGACCATTGAAAGTACGAATAAATGAACACAAAAAATATATCAAAGATAGAGAATTCTTTAAGTCAGCTATTTGCAAACATGCTTGGGAAGAGGGTCATCAAATTCAATGGGATTCATTAAAAATAATATTAAAAGAACCCAATAATAAAAGACGGAAAATCAAAGAAAGTGCTTTAATACAACTAAATGCAGATAAATGTGTAGCTAGTATTTCAGCCGAATGTAGTCAAATTTGGTTACCAATGTTAGAAAGAGAAATTTCCAATAATCAATTACCTGCGTTATCAGGATAGCATCATAAGTTTTTATCCAGGTTTTCTTATGATTTATAATTTGAATAGTTGTTAATCGATACACAAAATCACAAAACTGAGTATACATATTTCAAAAACTTAAATATTCATACACAAAAAAACTATCAAGAAACGCGTTTTATTAACAACATTTCCAATATAAGCGAAAAAAACGCGCTATCCCAATAAAAACCGTTCCTGGAACGTGCACTTCACTGGATTCCATTTCTAATAGTCTATCATATCGTTGGAATGTCATAAAATGAAATATTTCATTTCACATTTTGCCATGATATGATCTACTATGAATGGACCTTAATAAAAATTTGATAACAAAATTTTGCAGTCTTAAACTTCAAAATAATTTTTGATTGTCTAGTTGTCAAATTTTTCTGTTGTGCCAATTAGGGATGAAAATTAATTTCTACTTATTTTTTCTTGACAACGGTAGCTGGAACGCTACCGAAACGTTGAAATAAAGAATTTTAAAATATTGTGGTTTAATTTCCCAAGAAATTGAAAAAAGAATTAACCCTCACCTTTCCGCCGTGCAGCAGAGTCGCGAGGATGCGGTACACATACTTAGTTTTCCGAATTTTTTACGGACAAACCATTGATCGGACGAAAAAAACGCAAGAGACTTTTTTTTATTGCAAAACACTTCCCCTACACGGTGGTATTTATTCTCCTCCACCTTTCTCCCAGCGCGAAATATTGGAAAATTTCGAGAAAAAAAAAGTTTTTTGATTTTTTTTTTCTAATTTGGGAAATCGATAGACTGGTAAATTTCCTTTTATATTAATCTACATACTCTAGGGTACTCATGAAAAAAAATCAGCCGTATTGCTAATTACTTGTTCTTTTGGTCTAATATGACCCATACGGCTGGCCTAATAATTATATTCGTAGGTCCGAAATGGAAACATCTCCGATCAAAACTAACCCCAGCCTATTCACCAGTTAAATTAAAATATATGTTCGGAACTATCGTTGAATGCGGTCATGCTATGACTAATAAACTATTAGAGATTGGAAGAGAGCAAAAAGAAGTTGAAATCAAAGAAATACTAGCCAGATATACTACCGATGTCATAGGATCGTGTGCGTTTGGGTTAGAGTGCCATTGTATGACCGATCCAAATGCGGAATTCAGGCTAATGGGAAAAAGAGCCTTCACGCAAACTATTGGTGACTTATTGAAAATGGTATGTTGATAACCATCCACAAAACCTCTCTAGTTTGTTTCTTGCAGATAATTATAAGAAGTTTTCCGGCTTTGGCTGGTTTTTTGGGAATTGGAGTATTTTCTGGAGCGGTTACTGAATTTTTTAACAGAGTTGTCAGAGAAACTATAGAATATAGAGAAAAAAACGATATCACTAGACCAGACTTTCTGCAACTGTTGATTGAGTTAAGAAGAAATGGTCAAATTGAAGAAGATGGATTGAGTCAACCAAGCAAGGTAACAATTCTCTTCAATGTTGGGGTAAAAGTTCTTGGAGTGTCTGGAAGGATGGTTCATGGGAATATGTAACTGGTCCCAAGCATGCCCAATAGAGGGGGCAATTCTTAAGAACCGGAGAGTAGAACAACCGATGGAAAGGAGAGAACAGGCTTGTTTGCGTCTGTCGTCTGTACCTTGACTCATCTATTAACATTGAGAACCTCCATTCAGCATTACTATTCACATATTCATTAATTTTTTGAATAAAGCTTGTCTATTTTTCTTCAGGATCTTCCTGGTGCAACTTTAACGATAGAAGAAGCTGCAGCGCAAGCTTTTATATTTTTTTTGGCAGGCTTCGAGACCACATCAACCACTATTAGCTTCGCTTTATACGAAATGGCTGTGAATAAAAGTATCCAACAAAAAGCTACAGATGAAATTGACAAAGTATTTGAAAAATATGACTGCTTGACGTATGAGTCTGTTATGGAAATGTATTATTTGGATACAGTCATATATGGTAAGTACTCTACTAAGAAAAAAATTGTAGCAAAAAAACAAGATTTTGAACAAACAAAAACTATAAACAAAAAAGAAGAAAAAGTTCCAAAAATAGTGGGAAGAAAGATGTTGAGAACAATACTTGGACCAGACATAACAAGAGATGGAGAAAAAATTAGATATAAAAAAGGGAACAAGAATATTATGAGAAGAGCACTGGACCAGGAAAAACCTACGTTTGACAGAAGGATTTCTGACTGGCCACTGTCAACTGAGGAAACACCTCCATACTATGGGGCTAGTGGACACACCTCTATGCAGGATGTGCGAGCAGGAATATGAAACTGTCTTATGCGAGTGTTATAGTCAATAAGAGACTGTGTGCTCGGTGAGTCTTGGCCTACACTACATGTCTCCTAGTGACCTGTCCACCTTTCTGAATGGACGATGACCTAGGAGGACAGCTCCTCGGGAGGATGTACAGTGGGTCACATGTGGCCTAAGTGATGTGTGCCTACACTCACCCTCCCTACTCTACAGATACAGAGATAGGCTGCACCTCTTTTTTAAGTTTTATTTTCTCACCTTAATGTTATCGCAAGCCAACACACACACTAATAGATATTTGAATTTTGAATTAAATCATGCTATAAGCGTTAAAAAAGGGGTAGTAAAATCTTTATACGATAGGGCCAGAATCATTTGTTCTAATGATAATCATTTTACAAAGGAGAAAACTCTACTAAAAAATGTTTTAAATGCCAATAATTACCCGGCAGAATTTGTAAATAAAGAAATCAAGAATATAGAGAAAGGCTCATTGTTAATACCCCATAATAATAACAATAATATTAATAATTCAGCTAACATAATTTTTTTAAACTTGACAATACCGTATGTTAGAGGTTTGTCAGAAAGAATTAAGAAAATTGGTAATAAATTTAATATTCGAACCAGCTTTAAATCTAACAATACTTTGAGATTTATCTTAACAAAAACGAAACCAAAAAATGAAGAACAATCTTCAAAAATTGCATATATCAGATATCTTGTGAATGCGACAAATTCTATTTAGGTGAAACATCTAGACCATTGAAATTCCGAATAAGTGAACCTAAAAAATACATCAAAGATAGGGAGTTCTTTAAGTCAGGTATTTGTAAACATGCTTGTGAAGAGGGGCATAAAATTCAATGGGATTCGACAAAAATAATATTGAAAGAGCCCAATAATAAAAGACGAAAAATCAAAGAAATTGCTTTAATACAACTAAATGCAGATAAATGTG
>CAJUYG010002825.1:0-11281 GCA_910591675.1 Galerucella calmariensis
AAAAAATACGTTTTAAATTATAATATAATAAAAAATGAAAAGAAATAATTATTGGAATACATTTATTACTTACATTTTATTCTATATCCGACTCGGAAGAGGAAGAATCGTTGTTGACATTAATAATAATAGGGTCGATTAAATCATCACAAATATTGTCAATTTCCCACATATTTGCCTCTACTTTGATAACATGCTCGATACAGTTTGTCCAATTTTCCTTACTAACATGACTTACAGCACTCTCAAACAATTTCACAACATCGTTTATTTTAAAAGTAGTATTTTTTTTCCAACTTCCCCCTTTACCTGAGCCCATATTAATTCTATGGGATTAAGTTCACAATGATAAGGGGGAAGTCGAAGAACTGATATACCACGAGAAGAAGCCATTTCTTCTACAATGTAGGTTTTGTATTTATTCTTGTTCATTTTTGCAATTCTGTAAAGTTCTTTCCTTAGTGGATCTTTTGGAAACTTAATATTTTTCGAAATAAGCCACTCCAAAAGCTCTGCTTTACGCCAACGACTTGTGGACAATGCTTCTCGTAACCGTGAATGGTAACTTGCGTTGTCCATAACAATAACAGCCCCTTTTGGAATCAGATCCAACATTTGAACAAACCATTCCTCGAAGACATCCCCATTCATATCTTCGTGATAGTCCCCCGTGCGTTTTGAAATAAAAGTTAATAATCCACCATCAACAAAACCTTCAGAACTTCCAACATGGACAATGATAAGTCTTTTTCCTTTTCCAGATGGTGGCTGCAAACCTAACGACAAACCTTCCACGAATGCCTGCCTTCCACTTTTAATGTTTTCATCTTGCCAAGATTTTGAAACTGTATATCCAGCATTTAAACACACATATATACAAAAATATATAAAATAATTATTGTTACAGATTGGTTTGTTTTCTATTATGAATAAACTGTGTTGCCTTTCTTTATCAAACTTACTAAAATTTATGTACCTCTATCACTTTTTTTTATTAAAATTAGTACATCCCGTTACCTCTGACCTAAATCGTATATTCTTTAGCATAGCTGCAACTCATTCGTTCAATACAAAATGTACCTTACGGTATACCCTCTTAAAATATATTTTGGTACGTCTATGAAATCTACTTAAATGAATGATTTATTACTCCTCGTACTTTCTGTACAGACTATATATGCAATATACCCTATTATTAGTTCGACCCAAGTATATAAAATTTATGTGGTTTTTTTTGAAGGTAATAAATTAATAAATAAATCTTTTATGCATCCAAACCATAGTTATTAATGAAGTATTTATCATAGATCCTTTGTTTTTTATTCAATATGTGAAGGCCATTGCTCTAAACTTTTTTCTTTTTCTCACTAAATGAGAGATTTATTATTAAATACTATGTGACTGTTGTTGGGTTTCATTTAAGGTAAAAGCTAAGACGATATACTTTGAGACAAACTATAAATCCAGAGCTCAAGATCTTCCCAATTGTTGAAATCTGTTGAAATATTCAATGATTTCACTGCTTGATTGTTTGGTTATTGAAAATTTTTTTGTAGCTAAACTTTTTGACGCGTTCGTGGTTTTGGTTGTTGTTTGGATTTGAAAGTCGAATCAAATGTGTATTGTTGAAAAAATAAGTGTAAAAAAAACTGCCATCGAATTTCATGTTTAAATTGGAATGAATAAAAGACGCTTTGATACGCAACACGAAATCTAATGAAAATAAATGGAGAAATTTTACATATAACTGAACAATATTTCGAGGATGGCTAGATTTTCAGACAAATTTTCCAAACGACTGCCGGTAACCTATCAAATAATAACACCCCTGTGAGATTAGGAAATTTTTGAACAGTGAAAACAAATCAATGGAAATAATTTGATATTCTTTGTGAAGAGAACAATGACATTTGAAAATTTTTTGTTTGAAATTATTCAGTAAATAAAACACATGTTTTGAAATTATTCATAATTGTACAGCGTGTTCCAAAACGTCGTGCCAGATCAAACTTACATTTTTCAAATGGGACACAATGTATTTTACTTCAAGCCTGAATTCAGCTAGACTTCACTATAATATGGCTCAGAGACTAGTAGCTCCTTTAGTTCTAGCATAAATGAATCACCCTGTATCTGTATCTGTAGAGTAGGGAGGGTGAGTGTAGGCTCACAGCACTTAGGCCACATGTGACCCATTGTACAACCTCCTGAGGAGTTGTCCTCCTAGACCATCGTACATCCTGTCCTTCTCAGGAAGATGGACAGGTCACTAGAAAACATCTCCTTTATATCGGCAGGTGTAGGCCAAGACTCACCGAACACACACTCTCTTATTGACGATAACTCCGAACACTCGCATAACACACGCCTGACACTTTCATCTTCCTGTTCACACATCCTGCATAGAAGTGTGTCCACCAGCCCCATAGTATGGAGGTGTTTCCTTAGTTGACAGTGGCCAGTCAAAAATCCAACTGTTAAACGAAGGTTTTTCCTGGTCATCGCCAAATATTTCTTCGGCGCCAGCTTCCCAGGGTCGCCCAGGGTGATCCTGGCAAGACTGCATCCTTTGATTCCATCCCATTTCCTAAGGGATTGAGCATGGGTGTAACGTTTGGCTAGTTCCGCAATTGTCGAAATCGTTAGGCCGTAGGTGTCACTGGATCCTGGAATTTTTAGTCCAGCGGCTTCCCTGGCTAAAGAATCGGCAATGCGATTTCCTTAACTCCTGTCGTGCCCTTTAAGCCACCTCAGGATAATATTGTTATCTGCCGAGGCGCTAGCTAAATCTTGGTGGCACTCTAGTACTAGCGTTGATTGAACACGATGTCTGTTCAAGGCTGATAGGGCTTGTCTACTATCAGTGCAGATTATTATGTTTTTGCCAAGAATTCCTCTTCTGGTTAGTTCTTTTGTGGCAATTGAGATGCCAGCCAGTTCTGTTTGAACCACGCTGGTATTGTTTCCCATTCCCCACTTAATCTTAAGGCTTAGTGCTCTCGAGTAAACTCCACATCCTAAGCCTTCTTTCATTTTTGAACCATCTGTATATATGCGTATTGCATTTGCAGCATCTGGCACTGTATTCTGTTTTATTTTTTTTTCCTAGGGTTTGTTAAACAAAAACCAGGGTTCAATTGCATCATTGGCTGCCTGCAGCAGAGGTAGCGCAGTAAGCGCTTCCTGCCATAGGCTTAACCTCAATTGGCCCACTCCTACTTCGGGGTTTACACTAGCCGTGCGCAATCGTACCATGGCCATTAACGCAACCTCTTCGACGTACAGGTCCAGAGGGGTCAGACCAGTAATAAGTTAGTAATTAGTTTGCGGTTGGTGTTGTTCTCATGGCTCCTGTGATGTTCAAACAAGCCATTCGCTGTATTTGATATAATTTTTTGATGGCCGTTGCTTGTAGAACCTTCGGTCCCCATGCAATTGCTCCATACGTTAACATGGGTCTTATTATTGCAGTGTAGATCCAGGTGACCACACAGGGTGACAGACCCCATGTGCGTCCCACTGTCCTCCGACACTGCTCATAAGCCACATATGCTCTTTTTGCTTTGCTGTGTAGATGAGAGTTCCATGTTAGTTTCCTGTCGAGGGTAATACCAAGGTATTTCACCTCTTCCGAAAAGTTTGGTTTGCTTTCGAAGATTTCGGGAGGTTTCAAACCCGATAAACTTCTTCTCATGGTGAAAAGGACCATCTCAGTCTTTCTGGGATTGATCGACACTGAGTGTTCCTTACACCATTTTTCAATTAATTTAAGCCCATCCTGCGCACACACGCACAGTGTGTTCACAAATTTGCCAGTCTGCAAGATAACTATATCATCGGCATATGCAATTGTGTAGAATCCATTATTGTTGAGGTGATTAATCAGAGTATCCAGTACTAAGTTCCACAGAAGGGGTAATAAGACTCCTCCTTGTGGACATCCCCCCATGACCAGTCCTCTTACTGTGATGTCTTCTACATTGATACTTATTGCTCTACTAGAGAGCATCTTGAGTATCCATTCTCCTACTACCAGAGGTACATTCCTGGAGTTGAGTTGCTGGGTAATTGTTGGAAAGGTTGTTTTATCAAACGCTTCCTCGATATCTATAAATATACCCAGGGTGGATTCTTTGTTGTCCAATGATCTTTCAATTCTGCCAACCACAGGGCCGAATCAGTGTACCTTCCCTGAGTATATGCATGCTGATTTGAATAAAGTGGGTTGTGAACTAGCACATCATCTTTTATATACCGCTCGCATAACCTCTACATTGTTTTTAAAAAGAACGATGTGAGACTAATTGGTCGGAATGCTTTTGGTAAGGTCTTGTCCATCCTACCTGGTTTGGGTATAAATACCACTCGTACTTCTCTCCACTTACTGGGAGTATACCTCAGAGCTAAAGAGGCTCTGAAAATTCCAACCAGATGCGGCATAAGAATATCCATTCCCCATTGAAGTAGGGCTGGTCTTATTCCGTCAGGTCTTGGTGACTTGAAGGGGGAAAAGCCCGATATGGCCCACCTTATCTTGTCCTCATCAATGACTGCACTAGCCGATTGCCAGTCGTATTGTGAGGGTGTTGTTGGTACTTCCGTCCAGTTTGACGTTCCAGGAAAGACAGAGCCTGGGAAGTGAGTTTCCATAAGAATCTCAGCGCTCTCTTGGAGGTTGGCGGCCTTGTCGCCATTTTCCCTTGTCAGAATGCCGATACTCTTATGGTGGTAGTTTGAGAGTGCCTTCTGTAGCCTAGAAATTTGTAGGAAGTCTCTGACTGCCTCACAATAGGTTCTCCAGGCTTCTCTTTGCTTTTGTATGCAGACTTTTTTGAACTCTTTGAGGTTGGCTTTATATATTCCCCAGTCCTCTTTGAGCTTTGTTCGTTTTGCCTTGTTAGGGGTCGTTCTCGCTGTCTTTCTGAGGTGTTCCAGTTCAGGGCACCACCCTGTATATTATATTAAATTATTCATTTATTATTTTATACATGAGATTATTTATATAATATTTTTTTGGTATTTTCCCTCATTATTACAACTTTCTATACAATACTGAATGTATTGTAGTTAAGTCAGAATATAGAATGGAAGGAATTGATTGCAATCAACTTTTTTTTTCATTTCCGAAACAGATAACACCAACGGTGTTATCAAGAATGGTGTACATATACTGATACTGATTATCGTTCACGACGTAGTTTTTCAATAGGACTCCTCTCGAGATTCAACAAACATTGCAAGAATCTCATGAAATTCCGGAGATAAAAACCTTTTAAAATGGAATTCTATACCCGACGAAATCGTTTACCTTTCCCTTTTGTGTTTTCTACAATCGAGAGAATTTATGTTCAAATTTTCGACGTAGAACACATTGTTAAAAACCCAAATTATATCCAAAAAATATCTTTAGCGTGGATCGTACACAATAACCAGCAGAAATTAGCGACCTTTTGACAATTACATAATTGGACATGTTTTTGAAAAACAAATGAGTAAATTCTAGAGATAGAAAATGGCTTTAGGAGTAAAAAATAGCTTGCCAGTGCGAGCTAGAGCACGAAGGGTTCCGTACCATTATCTATAATAGTATAACTCAATACTTCAAGCGTCTACCTATTGCCAAATACTGTTTAAGCTATTTCCTCATAGACGACACCTGGATGTTGTATGGGAGCTCCCTTAAATGTTTATTTTATACTGTTCCTTGATATTTGGTATTATAGCGGCAACAGAATCAAATCATCTGTGTAAATTTCAACAGTCTAGCTATTACGGTTCATGAGATACAGCCTGGTGACAGACGGACAGACAGACAGGCAGGCAAATGAACGGACAGCAAAGGTATTTTACCCTAAAAACGTATTCACAATATTAATTAAATCATTTAGTTTGACTCACCCTGTATATTCCATATAATAATAATATGCTAAGAAGTATCATAAAAAGTTGCGTTCCTATGATCGCCAAATATGCAATTTGAACACCTGAAACAGAAAACAAAATATCTCGATTAATCGACTAAAAAAATACATCCACAATTCACATGTTGTTTCCAAAGTAATTTGAAATAATTATTGTGGACGTGATAATTTTAAGTTGATTTATCTGTTATAGTCAAAAGCGCTCTTATCATGCGGGTTCAAAGGTCACTAACCATAAGATCAAATCAGAAGACACAGAGGTTACCAAAATGTGAGATTACAAATATACCCGGAGAAAATAATGATGGTTGATGTTTCCTGTACACTGGTTGACGAATTTCAACTTTTTCATTAATTCTCGAAATAATCTATCAGATAAAGTACCTTTTTTTGCTTGAGGATGCCCAAGTAGCAATTTAAATTCTATAAGGGTTGTATAAACTCCTACAAGATATATCTTATAGGATACTAAAATTCTTATAACGGTCTACAAAACAATTAAATGATCATTATACAACTGAAACGGTCCCATTTTTATACAACTGTTTGGTTGTATAACAGTTCAATTAAAAGTTTATACAACTCTTATATGACTGTTTAATACACATTTATACAACTCTTAATCGACTGTTTTATAATCATTTATACAGCTACTATAAAATGATTTAATAGTAGTTTATAAAAGCATTTCATATTTTAGTGAAGAATATCAGAACCAAATTATATTTCAATTTGAACGTGCATCCTACATTCCATTTGTAGAAATGGAGACTTATCAAAACGACTTGGGCGGACTTCGATAGTAAAAATAATTCCTTTTGGATGGTATAATAGCACAAATTTTGATGCGCCGCAAATTTTACTGATAGATTATAGGTATATATTTGGCAAGAAAAGGAAGCGCTTCAATTCTGGTTAAGTTTCAAGTGGATCCTTGAAAAAAATAATAAAATAGAGAATCCTAAAATACTTTTTTTATGATTGCGTTAGTTTATGACTTCATCTGAATATTCTTTCACAATATAATTCTCTAAATAATGATAAGGTCAAATTTTATAATATAGTTTCATGTTTCCAACTCAATTGCTCATAATGGCGGCGATAGCGGTACAAGAATTGCTTATTTAAACATGGCGATTCATTATACAACAATTTTATCCCAAAGAAATATCTTAAACAATATTTTATTGTGAAATGGAACGGTATACGATAACTGTTTTTTAACGAAGAATATTTAGGCACTATACAACTAAAAAGTGTTTTATAATGCAACGCAATTGAATGCTATACAATATTTATTATACAACATTATACAGCTTCAATAAGACAAGCTTAGGTAGCTATTTTATAATGTTGTAGCTGTTAGTTATATAGTATATTATAGAACATTTATACAATAGGTATAAAAGTCTTATACAATGATATTTTTGATATTGTATAAACTTGCTTATAAGGTATTATATAATTTTAAAAGAAATGATCGTATAATGCGTTATAGCATTCATTGTATAAGTCACTATAAAATCATTTGATACAACAATTTTCTTTAAAAAACAAAATTATCGCAACAAAAGGCTTAATAAAAACAAACAGTTCTTAAAACAACGCTATTCGAATGTTATACAACAATTCAGTCCTCTTAGAATTCCATTTTGCTAGTTGGGTGCAAAATACCGGAAAATTGCTTCTTATTATTCATATTGTCACTTTGAATTGTCAAAGTGTCATAAATGACATTTAAATAAAAACTTTGCTGGTGAAAGACTTTTTAGAATCGCTGAAAACTAAATACATATATCCTTTTTTCTCCCGTCGACATTGCATAAGTCTGTCTTAGCCCCGGTCTTTCCAAGTACGAATAAAATGGCCAATAACTAACTGGAAAATAAATTTATTAGGAAGTCTTATTCAACAAATAAAGTGTAAATGTCTTTCAAACTGTCTTCAACCATTGATTTATTATTCGGTGAATAAACATAACAAAGATAATTATTTCAACGTTGGCTGCAATGAAATTACAATAACTAACTTCATAATATGTGTAGAGAAAGATAGTTTCATGCAAAATGTGTATATAATAGAAAATGATAAACAATTGTTCTTTCGCGGACGCGTTTTAAGTTGCAAAATAGATTTTAGGATAGCTGTCACCTGCTTGACAGCACTGGAATCAGGATTTTATGTAAATAATTGCTGAAATTGTGTATCACCAACGAAAGTAATTTCACAGAATGAACCAAAATAGCAACAACAATAATAAACGGGAAGCTTGCAGTAAACTTCACTGATTTGTAATGAGGATGTTGATTGAAGTTGTTTTAAAGTGGGTACATACACATACTGTGGAAAACAAGAATTCTTTATCATCCCATCTTTCAAAGTGGTCAATACGTTCTCTAACGGTATATGGGTGACGTTCTGGGTTTACAAAATCTACAATTTCTTGTATCTCCTGATCTTCGAGTTCCTCGAAATCATTAAAAATATCCCTTTCAAAATAAATGTGACAGTTTTTATTTAAACTATGTTAGAATCGCCAACACTTTAAAAAGAGAAAATCTCAATTCGTAGTTAATCGGCATCAGTCGGTTGTTATTCACAACCCGAACAATTTTATTTCGAACTTATACCTCCTAATAACTTAACTGTAGGATAATGCTATATATTCTGCGAATATAAATTATCCAATATTGGAAAGACGAATCTAGTGCTTATTTGATAAATATATATTATTCACAACTTTATTCAGACTTGGAAAGACCGGGCCTTATTCAACTTACGGATTTTATTTAGAAGTTATGATTAAACGCAATAAAAGAAAACAAAAGTGAGTATGTCTTTTTTGAATCGTATGACCCGCATGATAAGACTGCATTTGACTATAGGTAAGTTAAGTTAATGCAATGAACTCATTATGTAACTGAATCATATCTATTTTACCTCAAATTGAGTTTTTAATTCCAATCATTCCTTAGGTAATTGTAAAACCTGACATTTCGTTCTTTAAAATACGATTCCAGCTTGTGATATCTCGACTGAAGGTCTTGAAACATAATTTGGGGTGTTGAGTAATAATTTGTTCACGAGGGGTGTTGAAAAATTAGGTACTATTAATATCTATTATAATATGAGAAATTGTTCTGATTTAAAAAAATGTATTAAGTACCTATGCATTCACTGTGAATTAAGAAACTGTTTTTTGAGGAAAAAGATTGTTTCTTAGTATCAGTGATATATTAATTATATAAATTAGTCCCAAACTCCCAAATAGTATTCTACCAGCCGTAAAATAATCATACTATTAGGCATTATCTTCTCAATCAAGTCAAAACGAAATATTATGAAACGGAGTGAAAAATAGTAAGATTCAGTCAATCTAAATTTCACCAACTACGGATCTGTTACTGTTTACGGATCCCTTCAAGATCAGATACCGAGTCAACGAAATATTGTGAAATGTACTTTAGATAATAAACAATAATTTCTTAATTACAAGTTATTAGTTTTTGAGTTAACTGTATAAACCCTCACTTCGTGGAATCTACTCATCATATGGTTTTAAATGAAACTAACTGTTTCTGCTTGACTCCACAATATATTTGTAAAAATTTGTAAATTGCAAGTAAATTGACAATTGTTTCGATATAAATATCATCGTCAGAATGACAGAAGTTACTTTTGACATGATGTATACTTGATATATATTTGGCTAGTCCAAATAGTGCCCTATCTAGTGATTGACTTAATATATATGAATAGAAAAAAGAAGAAGATTTTACAAATAGTAGCTTTGATATTATTAGCCCTATGGGGATATTCTGGATATCTTTGTCCCATTTAAGATCAGTATAACTGTGCAATGATATAGGAAACCAGGAAAACTATATCTGCTGATCTTTACAATTATTACTTAAGAAGACAGTTTAATAATGGAGAACTTCCTAGATTCAGCTGTTCATTGAGGACTTCATAGTGTGGGTCTGTTAAGTGTCTTCTAATTTCTAATTCTTCGAGGAAGTCCAGTTCTTGCTTCTTATCACAAACATGTAGTATTTCTGGTTCTGTGTTAGGTGTTACTGAATGTTTAGTGTCAAGTAGGTGTTTTGCATAATGTGATTTATCTGGTTGTTTTAATCTGTATGCTCGTAAGTGTTCATTGTACCTAATTTCAAAATTACGACTGGTTTGACCAAGATAGACAGCATTACAATCCGGACATTTAAGTTTGTATATCCCAGATTTTTTTAATGGGGTTATTTCTGTTTTTACATTTAGCAAATTTCTACCTACATTGTTTTCTGTTTTAAAAGAAATTGTTGTATTTGTTGCTGAAGATATTATCTTTGAAATATTATTGGAAATATTACCAGCATAAGTGATGGTTTTGTAATTTGTTACTTCTTTAGTTTGTTTAGGAAATATTAGTTGTAACGCCATCTTTTTCTCTTTTTTATTAAGTAATTTATTTATTAAATGTAAAGGATAACCATTGGATGTGGCTATTTGTTTAATTGTATTAATTTCTTAGTTTTTATTTTAGATTTAATCTTATTATAACACTCGCTAAAGTATATGAGTGTTTTCAAATTATATAAATTTATATTATTTTCTGTTTTCATTCATTCCAATTTAAAATGGAAAAAGAAACACAAACTAAGAGAATTAAGTATTTTCATATGCAAGAAATTCAAATGTTTCTGCAAAACACTCCGAGAACAAAAAAAACATGTTTTTATCTCTGCGAGTCTCGGTAATGAGCGAACATCATGACTGTTCCAGTTTCCCGGTAGTAGTTATACATTATTACATACAAACAGATGCCTGCACTCTTCAGTATTAACATGATACTTTTGGGAAATAAAAGAAAAAACAAATAGCTTTATTGTGAACCTTCACTTTACCGAAATGAGCTTAAACCTTTTCCAGTAAAATATGTCCTTTACAAAAACTTTCGACATCTATATAGTTGCGAGTAAAATTAATGTGCACCGTTTCACAATTTGTCGGCGAGATGAAGAAATCTGTAAGCTGAAGCAGAACCGGTTTCAGACAGAATTTTCATTATTATAGGAAACACACGCAATAGCAATTTATGTGCTTTCTTTTTCCGATGAAAACCAATTATTTTATCAATAATTGTATTAATGCTTATTAAATGAAATTTCTGTCAATTTATGTATTCTCACAGCAGCTCCATGTTTTGACCCATTATTTTATTGTTTCAGCTACATGTATTTTGTATCAATTTTTTGGTGGATCGATACTAAAACCTACCAAATTTCTTTTGGTCTTTGTCTTTGTCCTTGTCTTTACGTCTTTATGTCTTTATGTCTTTATGTCTTTATGTCTTTATGTCTTTA
>CAJUYG010002826.1:0-19421 GCA_910591675.1 Galerucella calmariensis
ATTGGCTGAATAGGCTGTAGTCAGAATGTTAGGAGAATCCACAATAAGGGACGGCTCCTTTAAAAAATATATATACATGGTTATAACCATTTCAGCAGAAGGGGGCAAAACGAAAAACGATGTTTAAAAATCCTTTTAGATGTAGCCAAGTTAAACAAATAATTAAAAAAAAACTTAACATTATTTCTTGAACTTGAAAAATTGCACTCGATTTTTTTGCCTTAGGCGGCGCCTTCAATAAAGCCTTCCTCTTCTAAACCTATTAGATGAAAAAAACCAAAATCGTCCCCATGTAAAAGCTATAGCTACGTGACTGTGTATGGTACTTTCAATATTTAAAAATAATAATTATCATGCACTCAGCTACATATTTTTCGAACGTAATTTTATTAAATAATAATCATGTAATAATCACTGAAATGTGATTATCTCCAAGACCGTCAAGATTTGGGGATACTAACAAATATACTTTTTTTTTGTTGTTATTTTTTTTACAAAAGTAGCGCTAATGTAAAAGGCAAAAAAGTTTGCGTACATTTATGCCGCACACGTGGCCAATGTGGCACCCTCTACAAAATACATCGAAATAGATACAAAATTATTATTTCTCATAGTTTACCCCCAGCCTCAAATTTTTGTGCATGTACGTCAAGAAGCGTTAAAGTTATAGTGAAAAACGAAAGTTAAAATGTCATGTTAAACACCCTGTATCTCTCTTAATATCAACATTTTATTTTATTAAGGCTAGTTGATTTGAATCGCAATATTTTGAAGTGAAGATTGTACTGTACTTCTATGTACAATTACTTAAGGACCACCCTGTTTAATTCTATTTCCTCGTCCTTGTCATTCCGTCAGAGTATACAGTTTGCGGTTGATAGCAGGTCAAACTGACAGAAATATCATAATTCTCAATAGCTAATAGTACAGAGTTTTCAATTGCTTTTTAATTTAGAACTTTCGTTGTTTGAAACGTTCAGACAATAATAATACCCCAAGAACAATATTTGGTTGCAATTGAATGAGGCACTATGCACGTGAGGTATAGCGATACCTAAACAATGTGTTTCCCAGAAGATGGATTGCGTGGTTTAATCGAATTGCCCCCACTATAGCCCAAAATGAATCTCTTAGACTTTTCCTATAGGGACAATTGAAAAACACTGTTTATGAGGAAACCCTGCAAAAATTCAGGAATTAAGAGATAAAATTACCGTAGAAATAAGAGCATGTTGTAAAATATGTCTTTAATTCTGAGCATCTGCTGTTGTAATTGCCTTCACTTTATGTTGCCCAAAGTTCCCTATTTGTTTGCCACTTAAATGTGGATTTTCAAAAATACACCAATATTAAAAGATTTGTCTACTGGCTTTTTCCAGCGGATTCTCGTGGGTGGGGATATTTGAAATCACTCGTTGACACAATCCCGATCTCCCGATATTCACAATACTCCCTATACACATGATGATCCATTTGAAATAACAGCTACTAATATTTCCAGCAATTTTCAGGATAATTGAGTCGTTCCATACTAAAACTTACTCTCTATTTATATAAACTCCTGGACAAAATTAACGCACCACTCATATTTTTCTCAATAATCTTTATTTATTGTTAACTTATAGTGTACGACAAGTAGGCTATGGACCGTGTTTGATACTGACAGATGTTATTTAAACTAGCTAGTGTCACATAATACCTTGTTTTGACAGTAATTCATATCAAACTTCGTTTTAGAGTAAATCTGTGTTAAATTTTTTTCAAAAAGTGTTGATTAAAACAAAATTTCTGTAAGAAGCAAGCGTTTGTTTGTAATTGTTTTTATCATATGCATGTTTGGAAGTTCATTTGCGAGTAAAACAAGTAAGAAAAATGAACCGCCAAAGAAATTTGTCAATAGAGGAGGCAGTGCGAGCATCGACTCTTCTGGATGAAGGATATTCAATGCTACATGTTGCTGGTTTATTAGGAAGACATCATTCCAGTATCAGTCGCGTAGTGAGACGTCATAATGAAACAGGCTCGTACCTTCGAAGAACAGGACAAGGGCGAAAACGTTGCACTAATCAAATTGATTATCGTTTCTTGAGACAACGTGCTCTCAGAAACAGGAGAGTTACCAGCAATCTGTTAAAAAATGAATTAGTGGATGTTCGCAACGTCGCTATATCATCTCGATCGGTTAGAAGACGTTTACATGAAGCAGAATTGAGCAATAGAAGACCAGCCAAAAAGCCCTTGCTTACCAGAGAACACAAAGTTCAGAGATTGAATTTTGCAAGACTACATCAGAATTGGACCATCAATGATTGGAAACGGGTTATGTTCTCCGATGAAACCAGAGTTAGCCTTAAAGCTCCAGATGGACGTGAGCGTGTCTGGCGAAGACGAGGAGAAAGGTTTGCTAGCTGTAATATCTCTCCCAAAGTACCTTTTGGTGGTGGCTCTAAAATGTTTTGGGGAGAAATTTGCTTCGATGCTCGTACGGAATTAGTCCCTATACGTACGAGGTCTATGAATGCCCAATATTACTTAGATAACATTATTGTCGAACATGTAATGCCTTTTGCTCCATTTGTTAGGCCTCATTTTTTATTCATGCAGGACAACGCTCGTCCCCACGTGGCAAGACAGGTTATTGGTTACCTAAATGATGTTAATATCCCTTTATTAGAGTGGCCACCTAACAGTCCGGACATGAATCCTATAGAGCATCTATGGGACTATCTCAAAAAGAAGATTCGAAGTCTTAGACCTCCTGTTGTTAATCACAACCAACTTATAGAGGAGGCCGTTATTGAAGAATGGGAGATTATTCCGCAAGCGTTTGTTGAACATTTAATATCAAGCATGCCTCGACGCATGAATGCAGTAATAAGAAGTAGAGGAGGCCCTACACGGTATTAGGGTTCACCAAAATTCATTTATTGTGTTTCACATATTCTTTTTTCAATTTGAAAGCATGATAGCTTAATTATTATGCAATTTCAGCAAAAACAAATTTTTAAAGAAAAAATAAGGCAAATTAAGGTCATGTTAAGGTCATATTCGTCTAATATTTAGGTATTCATTATTGTTTCAATTTAACTAAGTTTTTTTTTTATGTTTATATTTTAAATATTTAGAATAATTAAAGTGGTGCGTTAATTTTGTCCAGGAGTTTACGTTTCTCATTGCGTTTTCTAAAATAATCCTAACCACAGTGACATTTTTGTTAAAATTCTGTAGTTCTGACCCTATTTTTCCACCTGTAATATTATTTCTCTTGTATATGACATAATTTATTACTGTATTGATTATTTTAAGGTTTAGAAAAAAGATTTTCTGCTCAGAGGTACCTATCGACTCCAGAAAGGGTGGAGTTGGCCAGTGCGCTAAGCCTCAGTGAGACCCAAGTTAAAACGTGGTTTCAAAATCGAAGAATGAAACACAAAAAACAGTTAAGAAAAGTGCAAGAAGAAAAGACAACAAATTCGGTGAAAATACCTTTGGAACCATCTGAAAAATTAGGTAAGACAACCCTAAATATTAGAATCAGAGTAGTAGTCAAAGAAAAAAGAGAAAAAGTATAAATAAGAATTATTCATAGCTGCGGCACTCTTTTAATCGATTTGCTTATCAAAATCTATTACTAACGAAGGTGAACAATCTTTAGGTGCATATTCTTTATAGAGCAAATTTATGCGCACGAACTATTCACTCGCCCGCACATTTATTGGAGTCTTTATTTGCGCGTTAATAGCTATTTGTGTATTAAGAGCGGAAATTGATACTTTGCCGCTTGAGGCAGAGATCTGCTATATCTGGAGGTATGCTTGAAAATTCACTGTCACTATCCATTTTTCAAATAGCTATTTATAAACAGACAACTTTTTTATAAACTAAAAATGAAATAATGACGTTTCATTAATTCCATAGTCTACTATTTTCACAAAATAGTAGGTAGGTACTTAAATATGCAATCACTGTTGCATCTAGGTGTATAATGCATTGCCTATCTTCTGACTGTTATATTTCTACTACGCAAACTTGTCCGTATAAATCAATACTATGAAAATAGGAATCTGCAAAAACGATCAAGAAAATTGTCAATCTCAACAACGTTATATTTGTAATAAGTTGTAAATATTAATTTTTATCTTGAACTAAGAAATAAATCCTTCACTGTAGTATTGAATCAAAATAATATCAATGTATGAGGTTTAAATTATTTTATAATTTCAATAAAATTAAACATATAAAATATACACCTCCATCTATTTGTTGGTAGCGTAACCTGCAGCGTTGTAAATCCAGTAACTTGTATAAACTGTAGATGTCAGGTCAAATTATATAGGAATATTTATTAATTTCGTTCGAAATATCTTCAAATATTAATATTTCAACTAAAATATTCGGGCTGCTCTACATTTTGTTTTAATATATCTATTATTTACTACCTTTCCTTAGTTTATTGTAAATGAAAACAGGCGAGCGGAAAAGTTACCTCTAGAGCGTAAATAATGTCAATTATGACAGATCGCGGAAAACATCAACCTTGCGGTTAGATTTGAGTGTGCAAAAGTCTACTTTGGGTAGTGATCGTAGAAAAAATATTTTCCAGGTGTTGTGTGTGTCGGATATATAGCGATTGCAACCGAGTGCAGCTTTTATGCGTCCACATTGCGCAGATTTACGCGTAACGTAAATATCATTTCTCCACGACTAAATAATAACGCACAAATTATTTTTACATATTTAGCTGCATAATGATATAAGTTCTTCACACTACCAGTGAATAATAAAAAGAATTCACTCTCATTAGCCAATCACATTCTATTATTATCAGAATTCACGCTAAAATGAATTAAAATGAATAAATCAAATCGTCTCTTTAAAACGTCAAATACCTAAAAACGCAAATCGCTTCTGACAGCGCTTTGGAAACTTCATCCGCGTGAATAATTGCATTCTGCACTCGTTGAAGAATATACTATTACTATACAGTTAGTTGTTTAATCACTTCAATTGGAAATAAATAACAATTATATACTACGAAGAGTTCCTATTACAATGGAAACTTCATCCGCGTGAATAATATCCATCATTCTGCACTCGTTGAAGAATATACTATTATCTACGACCACCTTTAGAATTAGTCATTTACGACCCAAAAAAATGTGTGAAATCATACATTATACATACGTTGAAAAGCGTGCGTAAATGAGCAACGCTTTTTATATGGGACTTTCATGATAACACCCAAAAGCGTGCAATGCTTTTTAAATGGGGTTTTCATTTTAACACTCTTTTTATGCTACGTGATTATCTAGTTGCCTTAAATTTAGTCGTTTGTTATATAAACTTTTGTGCTGTCATTAAATTTGACAGAAGTGTCAGACATAGTGAAACATATTTTCTGTTATATTTAAAATTTCAATTACACTTATTTTAAATGGAAGAATGTCGAGAAGAATGCATTTATTCGGATTGCACACCACGTGAAATTAAAATTCGTTGTGTATATATTTGTTTTTAGAGAATTTATTTATATGTTTTTAACCCCTTCAGAGCGCATTTTTTTATTTTTTCTTCATGTGGTCGTAGATATAGTTTTGTATGACACTTGTGCGTGAAGTACTTTTGCGCTCTTGTATCATAAGTAACATAGGGCATGTCCTCGACATTTGACAGTTGACAATACTTTGGTGGTAAAACAATAAACAATAGACATGATGAAAAATTATCAAACAACAAACAACTATTAACCTATATTATACAGGGTGTCTCATTATATTCTGACTGTTTTCAAAAGCTTATAACTTCGAAACGGTTCTAGATAATAAGATTCGGTTTCCACAGTTTGGCTTTAAATTACCGTGAGTTTTGTTGTGACACATTTATATAAATGGCGTACTTCCGGTTTACCCGCTAGAAAAGAGGCGTATTTTCAGAATACAGTAGATGTAATTTTTTAAATGGGACACCCTGTACATTTAGCAACTTATTGAAAGACGCATATTTTTACTTTATAACGGTACTTTAAAGTTTAAAATCGGCGAACAGAAAGCGAAGTTAGATAACTTTAACTAGGATACTGTAATGATTTAGATATAAAGTTGGAACTTTATTAGCTAAAGTGAACTGTAAAAAACAAATAGAAGCATGTTTCAGGGCACTCTAAAACATATGTTCGATGTGTCTTCCTTCTTGGTCTATACATTTCTGGAATCGAACCAAGTTGTCAAATGCTGCTGTCAGCATTTCAAGAGGAATATTTTCCATTACCTGCCGTATGTTATTTTTTAATTCCTCATAGGTAGCAGGCAACGGCATCTTTCACAAATCCCCATACAAAAAAATCTGGGACAGTCAGGTCTGCGGAATTTGGAGGCCATTCTATTGGACCAGTCCTACCAATCCAATTATTTCCAAATTGTTGGTTAACAGATTCTCTTGCTATGTTGGAATAATGGGTTGGAGTCCCGTCTTGTTGAAAGCAAACATTTTGGTTCAAAATACCATCTTGTTACAACTGGTTTTAACACAATGTGACGTTCTGTCAATGATCGCAATATTTTTGTGATGTGACATATTAACGTCTCCTTGATTATTATTTATTAATAAGATATCTGAATCATTACAGTATCCCAAATAAAGTTATCTAACTTCGCTTTCTGTGCACTGATTTTAAACTTTAAGGTACCGATAAAAAGTAAAAATATGCGTCTTTCAAGAAATTGCTTAATATACAGGGTGTCCCATTAAAAAAAATACATCTACTGTATTCTGAAAATACGCCACATTTCTAGCGGGTAAACCGGAAGTACGCCATTTATATAAATGTGTCACAACAAAACTCACGGTAATTTTAAACCTAACTGTGGAAACCGCATCTTATTATCTAGAACCGTTTCGAAGATATAAGCTCTTTAAAACAGTCAGAATATAATGAGACACCCAGTATATTATTAAATATGCAAGCTCAACAATTAATAGTATATTACGTAACGTGTGTGGTAAGGAGCATTTTACGCACGAATGGAAAAGTTATTCCGTGAGTGCGTAAAATGCTCTACAACACGATTTACGTACTATACTTTACCTACGACCTACTTGTACTTGTACTTGTATTTTTTATAAGAAGCAAAAGAAATAACAGTTACATAATTAGAGGTGCTTGGTAAACTCCTTCTCTATTAGTCTATTACCAATGAAAGAAGCACATTAAAGAACTAACGTTTAATCATTATTAATATATTGTTGATAATCGAAAGTCCATTTTTCAATTATAATCAATACATATACAGAGCCCTTTGGGCTTTTCATAGTTAAACGTGGCCATATCTAATGTTTTCAAATAGTAAATTTTGAATAAAATGTAGACGTCTATTGACAGTTGCTAAGATGTTGCTAGGGAAGCCGTGCGATTTACTTTACAGCTGTGCGTTTTTTTTACAGTGCGTAATAGACGTCATTACATTGATACCAACTGTGTGTTATTGACTGATTACAGGGGGGGTTGTAGGTAATAGTATATTACGTAACGTGTGTGGTAAGAAGCATTTTACGCACGATGCGGCTTAGCGTCGAGTGCGTAATTCCGTGAATGCGTAAAATGCTTTACAACACGAGTTACGTACTATACTTTACCTACGACCTTCTTGTACTTTTATTTTTTATAAGAAGCATAAAAAATAACAGTTACATAATTAGAGGTGCTTGGTAAACTCCATCTCTATTACTCTATTATCAATGAAAGAAGCACATTGAAGAACTAACGTTTAATCATCATAAATATATTGATGATAATCAAAAGTCCAATTATCAATTAGAATCAATACATACTTTTAGCCATTTGGGCTTTTCATAGTTAAACGTGGCCATATCGAATGTTTTCAAATAGTAAATTTTGAATAAAATGGCGACGTCTATTGACAGTGGATAAGATGTTGCTAGGGAAGCCGTGCGATGTCATTACATTGATACCGACTGTGTGTTATTGACTAATTAAAGGGGGGGTGGTAGGTAAAATAACTTTAAAAGTACACTGAAGCAAAACCAACTAAACTCAAACACGATCTATCATTATAAATCAGCTTAACCTCACTATTAAGTACCACGTGGTCTGAACGCTTTGTTTATTCTTTTATCACCAGGCTAGTTTGTGACGTCACGTGGACATGCCCTATTGTTGCTGAACACATTTAAGCATTATTGAGCGTGAATCGCTCGTGCGCAATTTTCTCTAACCTAACTTAACCTTTCCGATGAGT
This sequence comes from Galerucella calmariensis, assembly GCA_910591675.1. Classification (NCBI taxonomy): domain Eukaryota; kingdom Metazoa; phylum Arthropoda; class Insecta; order Coleoptera; family Chrysomelidae; genus Galerucella; species Galerucella calmariensis. The sequence continues at coordinate 8,256 of CAJUYG010002826.1, forward strand.
CCGAACAAGTAAATGGTTTATTTAACTAACAGTGATCTACAATATGGCTAGAAATATGAATTTAAGCTAACTGTACAAAGAATTTGTATTACTTCGTCTAGATTTTAAAACATTTAATTTTTTTATGGGCTACAAAATAGAACATTTTGAAATTAAAATGGTTCTCAGTGTAAAATACGAAATATGTTGTTGAAATCAAACAAACTAAACAAATTTTTAAGTCAAAGTACGCTAAAAGTATACTTGCATTCTTTTTCTTTGTTCTATTTAAGCAAATTCGAAATTATTCCATTAAAGAGGTCTCATTATCAATTGTGCGAAACTTGGCAACAAAGAAGGAATATATATCTTGAGAATATTCACTGAAAAGGAAATTGGGATTGGGAAAAGCAACTTTGATAATTTTGTTTCTAAGTGGAGAAGATCTTGGATCTCTCACCCGCCATCTTATATCATAATTTAGTTCATTAACTTGTGAACTTGCCTTAATTGATGTTTAAGATTGGGTACGTTTTCTCTCTCTCAAGATGTCTAGATTCGATTTTCAGGTTATGGTCTATTAAATTAGGAAAAGGAAGTTTAGTATTTCCTTCAAGTTTTCGTAAGATTCGAAATTGAGTTTAAAATTTTCATGCCACCAAAACGGAAATTGCATAATAGGCATCTTGATCTTGGCTAGAATTTTTAATTGGAATAGAAGCAACACATAAAAAAGATTAAGAGTTGTTTGTTGAATAGGATTGAGGATTCTTGTGTGAACCAATGAAACATAATTACATTCTGGTAAATAAATTACAGGCTGTTTCACGACGAGCTTAAACTATCTATATATTAGAGACTACCCACTACATCATGATTTTTATATTAATTGACATAGATGGAGAACAAGTTATGACTAATTTATAGAAAGTTTTAGGTTATACCGTAAATGAACTTCATTTTAAACGTAACACCCTATATATTATTAATTTTTCCGATTCTACATTAATTTTCAATGTCACTTTGCGAAGAATACCCTATATTGATACTAATCGAGATATAGTACATTCAATAGCCTTCTTGGTGTGCGTCATCGTTGGTGACGTATATTCGGGTTTTCGGTATGTCGTTCATTTTATTTCCTATTATGACATATAGCTAACCTTAAATTTGATAAATAAAATCATCAGGATCGTATTCGGCCAAATTCGAAAAAGCTATGAAATTAATAATCACCAGCTTCTTTTTCTAACTGAAAATACTTGAGAACTCTCAAAATGCTGATGTTTTTCCGTGTATCTAGACATATTTTTGTATTATTTAAATACATATAACATTACGATTAATATTCACTTTTCATAAATAATAATTGACCGTAAAGAACAAAGTACAGTCTTGACGAGAACTGTCAGTGGGACAGTAGAAAAAGACGTAAGACACATTGCCAATACGAAAGGTATTTTGAGCGATGTAATTTCTTCCGATTGATAGGTCGCGCTTGCGCGTAATCTAAACATCAAACATCAAAATTTTTAAGTCAACGATTAATGTTAACGTTTGTAATACATTCAAACGGTTCATTATTCTGATCTTTGAATTAGTATTAATCTCAGACCTGCCTTTTTTCCATTTCTTCCAACGTAATGTGTTAGAAGGACATTAACAATCGATGACGTACACCAAGAAGGGTATTATATGAACTCTACTATTTTTTTCAATAAAAAATTGACAAGTGTAGACCGTCATATTGAAAATTCTGTTGAACATACTCAATACCGACTAAAAAACATCTCCGGTTGATTAGTAGGACAATCAAGGTAATTGGTGACATGTCGTTTTTATACAGGGTTGATAAAAAAATGAGGAAAAGTTAATGTTCAAAAATGTTGAGTCCTGAAATAAGATAATCCTTGGATGTTTTAATGAAAATGGAGTAGGGACATGCGTTGAGTTAGCAGCAACATTTTTTCCACGAGCGGGAAGAAAATAAGAAAAATATCATTAAAGTTTTTTTTCTGAAGTTTTTCTGAAGCTACACGGCATCGGTAAGAGGTGAGGAAACATGGCGCATATCTGTCAAAAACGTACAAATGGCGTACGGTACATGTTTTACCAAGTAAAATTAAAAATACAAATGACACTCACAATACCAACCCCACTGAATAAATCAATATCAGTCAATTGAGGAGGTGAGAGGGAAGAACACACGCACGCGCTTGCCAATAAGAAGTCAGCTGGTCAGGTCGATAAAAATTACCAATTATGTAATTCGGAGGGTGTGGTAATTATGATTTTCTTACAACGCTGCCAGGGCTTGAAGAAGCCCATAACAAATTTGGAAAAGTGCTCAACTTTTAACATTCATAAATTGAAAAAATTATGTTAATAGAAAAAATCCAAGGAAACAAGCAAATTAAAGAAATAAGTTTTAATCACATTGTTAATAATAAAAAGCCCTTTTCTAATTATTATCACTACATACTTTACTTTAACTTTTTTATAGTTAAACGTGGCAATATGGAATGTTTTCGACTGCATTCCTTTCACGGCTTCAGATAAACTTGCCAAAAGTATATAGGTATACAAAGTAGCAAGTTGGTACTAAAAGTAGAAAGGATGAAGATACATAAAATTGTTTATTAATTCTATTCCATAAGTATCCATAAGCTTCTTGAAGCTATTAACAGTCACTGAGTTAGTACGAACGAAATATCTGTGAACCAACTATACTTCAAAATATTGAATCACAGTTTTTCCAGCACGCTCCTGTTAAATCCTATTGTGAGTACGAGTATATGCTGGGTTTGTTTCGAATTACCGAATAATTGGCGTTTTAAAAAGAAATAAAATGAAGCTTTGCTATAATACAATTTTAATGACGTCCCGGAGGAATTATTGGTAACCAGAGACTCTGGCGTTAAGGTGCTTCCCGTTGTTTTATCAACGAATATGTCACACGCCCATCTAAGAGGATTTTCTCATATTCTACGATGAGTTTTCTACACAATTAATAATTTGCCTCAACCGTTACCTTTTATGTAGAATGCGAAAATTATTGGATCCTTATTTATTAATGTACAGGGTGGTTTTTAATTAACCAGATTTGGTTATATTTTAGTTTCTTGTTAATTTGAAGTGTATTTAATAAAAAAAATGTACGATATTATTTAATGGTGATGACATAAGCAACAGAATTTTTAAAAGACACATCCACCTTTTTTATTCAATTTGCGGATTTCCTTTACTGAGCTGATTTCAAAAATGTATCACTAGCAGAGCTGTGCAATTCCTAGTTAAAAAGTAGCACTCGCTGCTACCTCCCGCGCAGGGGCAATTGGCGCAATTCGACCATGGGGTTTTAGCAGGAGCGGGTAAACATACAAAACGGCTCCTTCAACTGCGCATGACTCAAGACTTTGCCAAATTTAGTAGTAGCATAACAATATTGAAATAAATGTGTAAATATCAGATATATAAAACTAAAAAAAAAACTAGAAAACCCAGTCCCAAACCCGGTTGATCAAAGTGTAACTATGTATAAAAATATCAGAAAATAATGCTCGTTTGTAATTATCATGATTTAGTACAAGTTGTAGTCAATTTTTTAGGATTCCTAAACTTAGGAGACTAAAATATTCACAAGAAAAAAATGTGTTTGCAACACACCATGTTTTAGTCACTTATTTAGGTTATGATTATAAGAAATAAAAAACTTAAAAAAAAACCCAGCACCTAACACGGTTTCGAACCTAAGACCTCTGAGTTGTAAGCTCAATACCCTACCAACCGCGCTAAATAGCTCACATTCAGTCACATCGAATAGAAGGTTAAAGGCTGCTTGGACGCATGCGCACCTCAACTACTAAATTTGACGTGGTGGGTGGAATAAAGCATTGAGTCATTCGCAGTTGAAGGAGCCGTGTTGTATGTTTACCCGCTCCTGTTTTAGCTACCTAATACGGCTCCGGCGCAAAAAGACCATGACATTATTAAATTAATTATCAATTAGCGCACTCGGTCTATGCGCCATTTTATTTACAACCATAAATACTTCACCATTAATTCGTGAATGAATGAGGCGTTAAAATTTTGACTTATTCCAAAAGTATGCTAATTTCACTGATAGTTAAAAATTATTGTTTTGCACTTTCCACTCTATCTACCCGGGCACTAGAAAAGACAAAAATAGAGTTCAGTTTAAGGTCAGTATTGCCAACAAAAAGTGGTTTTTCATGACAAGAATGACAGTTAATGTCTATTATTCAAATCAACAAATATAGCTTTCATTTGACATAACTAGTAACAGAATATATCAGGAATAAAATGATGACTTTCCAAAAGTTCCTAGAATTATTGGCATCCGATGCTTTGAGAATTAAGCTAAAACGTTATTTCAAATTTCAAGATTTACGCTCCGGGGGGTAACACATTGATTCAATGAAGCAATGTAGATGTTCGCAATGATAAAAAACCTGCAAAAATCCTATGATTTGAATGGTAGACATTAACTGTCATTCTTGTCATGAAAACCACTTTTTGTTGGCCACACTGACAATGAACTCAACTCCTCTATTGTATATTTACAATTTTAAAACCAGTCAAAAATAAATCCGTTAAAGGCTATAAATTAATATTCTTTAACTGTAATTTTATGTTTCAGGATCTAGTCAGAGTTTAACGAATATTTCTCAAGAAAAACAACTACCGTCTGGAAGTTCTGGCATGTCAGTAACAAATTCGGATTTAAGTGATTGCGAAAGTGACATTGACATAGTGGGGGATTCTAAACAAATGAACCATTATAAAAGGGCTTAATATTTAATTTCGTTATGTGTTTTTTATTATTTAATTAAACAGCTTTATTATTTATTGTTTTCGTTGAAGTTTTTCTAATTATTGTTATTTTTCTAGTAATTCTAATCTATACACTGAAAGCCACTTGAGTGCGAACACAGAGACTATGGTTATAGTAAGTTTAGTTTCAGTAGGTAGGTACACTACTGAAAATTGAATATTTATCATTCGGCAAAAATACTAACTACACATTATCGCATTTAGCACTTTCTTTAATTTTTCGTTTTTTATTATTGGACTCTTTCAATATTATGTGCATCGAATTCCATTGAATTTGATGCCCCTCTTCCCAAACATGTTTGCAATTACCTGACATAAAGAACTTAATATCTTTAATATGTGTGTTCATTTATTCGGATTTTGAATGGTCTAGATGTTTCACCCAAATAAACTTTGTCGCATACACAGGATATTTGATATATGCATGTTCATTCCATTCAATTTTAGAGTTCTATTCCATGTGTCTATATTTTTTTAAGTATCTTTTTCTGTATTGGCCATTATAACTAGAAGGTCAGCAAATGCACATTCACATATCTCAACTGTCTAAGTTGCTTCATACCTACAGAAAACCCCTGTGTATCTTTTTTGATTGGGCTTTATTTTACATAATAATCATAATTTACAAAAAAATATAAAACAATGTGAGACTCACAAATAATATAAAGTAAAATTAGACTATGGCAAAAAATATCAGCTGTTATTCATTTTTTGCTACATATTCATATATACTTTGTAACTTTTGCTTGTTATTTCGAAAGATTTCGTCCAGATGATTTTTGTGAAATTAAAATTATAAACTCAAAATTATTCATGCTTTTCTGTTAATTCTGGTACCTCAGCCAAAACGTTATTCTGTGTTTTCAATCTGGTTTCTTAAAATTCCCCATCAAATTTAGGTACCTACTTTTGTTTTCTCTTTTTGTGAGCCATTGTTGTGCAGCCTGTAGGCTTATTGAACTCTACTCCCACATTTATTGCACCCACCCACTCGTTAGATAGCCTGTGATAATTCTTAGCTGATATTCAGTATAGTTCTTCAGTCCGTGTCACCTATAAAGGTTTTATTGTGTGCCTTCTTTGGAGTGTTCCTCCACTGTAGTCTATGTTGGCTTCACAACCAGTTTTGTATTTGTTCTCGGACACTTTCTTTGTAGTCCTATACACTTTTAGTCCAACATGTCATTGCATTATCAATTGCTCCTATTTTCAAGTCTCGCGTTCGCACTAGACTGATTATGTCGGTAGAAGAAATTGTAATATGTACAGAATATATATTTATATAAGCTTAGTTCTTGGTATGTAAATTTTACTTTTAATGATTACAGATAAAAAATGTAAAAAGGAGAATGACAGCATACGTCGCAAGTATACAGTGTGTTCACAAAGTAATGCATACATTCATTACTATATCAGTAGGTACTTGAAAAAATTCAAAAACAGGTCGATTTTTTATTTCAATGTACAGTGAATGTCTCCATTGGCCATTGAACAATGACTAAAAAGGAGTCAAGTTGGGTGAAATCGGGTGATCTAGTGGACCATTCCACTGTTCTCCTCCTTTCGATCTATTTGACCAGAAAATGTCTAAAAACTATTGCATATCTAAAGGCAATCCAATTGAAATTTCCTCATAGACCAATATGGGATGTTCTTCTGGTGAGCATGCTACTGCTAGTTATTAGTTAAATTGTTATGATTAATTTTTTGCCTATTTAAAATAATAAAAATGGAATACTAATACCGAAACCTAGATCATCCCCACAGTGTTTAGTATGGATCGTCTACTGCATTTAAAATTACCTACATCTTATTGAATATTTGCACCTTGGTTTGGTACACTTGCGACGTACCTATGTCAACTTAGTTTATAATTACCTATAGTATTTTAGAACATTAGTGTGTATCTATTTGTAAAAATTGATTGTGTGTTTTATGAGAGTTTAAGTATAAAGTAGCAGCTTAAAACATTATGTTCTTTGTTATTTTTACTGGACTTCGAATCTGTAAATTGTGTTAATAAACAAATCTCTTATTATTATCATTTGTTTCATTTTATCGTAAGTAATATCATGAGGGCATCTAATTTTTCCGAGAAAAATTGAAAAATCATGTTGCTAAGTAACATTTTAACAAGAATTGATTTTGTTTTAAAAATATTATATTATATAATATATAATATATTATATAATATAATATATATATATATATTATATATATGGTTTTTGACAGAAGAAATCCCTTGTTTTTCTCTTCCTAAATTATAATACAGTTTTAATCTTGCGTGAGTTAAAGTATTATTTTTAAAATTAACAAAATGAAGCAGCTTATTCCATCTATTACTAGTAACCAGAAGGTGTCGACTACAAGATACAGGCGACTACTCAGTAAGCACTAGCGAATTTAGATACTCAACAAGAGATGTCGCAACAAGTCTTTCGCTTATTTATTAAATTAACTTGGCATGGTATCATATTAACCAATATTAACCATATTAACCCATAGATAGTAACATATCACTATTAACCTGCAAAAATTTTAAAAAGTCCCAAGAAAAATAATTGGTGAGAAACTGAGAATTAAGAAATCGGCATCTACCTGAAGTTAAAGTAACAGATTTTTGGTTCATTGGAGGCGTTAAGGCACCCGTAGTGAAACCATCTCCTGAAGGGGCCCCTTCGATTTCTTCACAAAAACTCTCAATAATTATTCCAAATGGAGAAATAAAAGATAACGAAGCCCCTCCGTATACGAGGCTTTTCCAGAACTCAATAGTAAAAATCCTAAATCCTAAAATTATGTCCTTCACCCTCCCTTTATCTTTGGCTGCACCACTGTCTTATACCATTGTCTAATCTTTATATTAGACAATGCTTATACCTAACATTGTATAAAGATAGTTATACAATGCTTATACAATAGGTATAGCTAGATAATTTCACACACACCTTCAGATATCCAAATCGAATTTTGGACGTGATTGTTTTAGTGTCTTCGATTAGAAACGGAATTCAATTTCCTGGCACTGTTTGTTTATGTCTGATTAACCATGCCAATGCACCCATTATACCTACAAGTTAATTACATTTTGCTTATTACTACATTATATACTTACCTCTCACAATGACCAATATATAATTGAATATGCGTTTAAATTAAAAACCTGTTCAACGTAAAAATTCCGAGTGATGAAAGTTAAAATTGTTTATTTTAATTTTAATGACTAAAACAGTCACTCCTATATATAATTATTGGAATTCCGTATTTATCTACCGATAAATAAATATTTAATAGTAATATTTTTAGTATCACAATGAAGCAAGTAGTTTTCCCTAAAACGTAGATATGGGTGAGATTAGTGTTGCCTATTAACAGGCGTTGAATTTATGCTCTTCCAAATCTAAACAGAGTTTTGACCATGATATTGTATAACGATAGAAGAGATGTATATTATGTATATTAATTGTAATAATGTCGACTTACCTTGAAAATGAAATATATATCCACGTACAGAAATGCTCAAACAAAAAAAGAATCCAAATGCACAGCCAACAAAACAACAATATATCACAACAGAATACATTAATAATAAACTTTAAATAGCACCTTTTCCGTAGATAAAGGAAATAAGAAACTTTGCCATTTGTTATTGGGATAATTCGGCGCACAAAGCTAAGAAAAATACGTGATGAAGTACAGTAAGCAAAACCGTGCTGTGAACACCAACTCCCCACTGCCATCTATTGGTGGGCGTCTAACTCGTCAAATAATTCAACCTTACAAGATTTTTTGATGCACTACCTCAAAACGAAACATTCAACTACTGAATTATCGCCGGTAAAAATACAGTTAAAAAGAGATATTCGAACAAAAATAAATTTAATTACTCCATTACCTAAACGAGAAGATCAAGCTCAATTTTGTCGAAAATGTTTTCATTGTAGGAGATTCAGTTAGTTTTTCGAAATTACGATAAAACTGGAAATGTGGAAATTTGGAAATAGGGTTAGAAGACACATAGAACAAATTGCTAGAACAGAAGTAATAGTAAGTGGTATGCAAAGATATCAAGATAATTCACCGCGAAATGATAATAAAGAGGCACCAGAAACAACCGTATGGAGACGATAGCTATACCACAAGTACGTGAATGTACAAGTTTATCAGGAAAAGAAAAACACCGATAGTTAGTAAAGAAATAATGTAGAGAACGGAATGTCAAATTCAAACAATGCTGAAAGACAGAAACTAAATGAAAACCAGACAAATATAGAATTAAGAAGAAGTTCCTTGGTTAAGAAAGATTTAACTTCAAGTGAAATGGGGTCGATTTCACGTGGAATGGCCCTACTGGGTTTTACAGTAAAACACAAATATTTGCATTTTTTTATGTTAGGTATCTCATTCATTGGATATTATAGTTTCCCATCAATTTCTTCCGCTGCGTCGTATCTTAATGCAATGAAGAATGTTTATATACAGATCTCAGATATTTTAGCAACTATTATCATAGAAGACCGGAGTGTTCTTTCTATTGTTGATAAATTTGAATCAACGGAAACAAGATATTTTCCGAAATTGGTCCTATCCTTTTTGATTTTGGTTATATTTGACTTGGTATTTTAAAGGCAACCTGGACTAGATCACTTTTGGAAATATCGGATGATAATGGACGATGTGCTCGTTTGTCTCAATCTGTCAAAGTATATCAGTTTGTATCTGTCAATATTTATCAGTTTTTTTTGTGTTTTGTCAGTGTTTACGTCTGTTTGTCTGTATCGATCAATGTTTAGGTCTTATTTATTTTTAACACACTCATTGAGATCCACAAAAGTCTTGACTCCTTATCAAAAAATTCAGATATCCAATACTAGATAGGCATGTAATATTCGTACAAATCGTTTTCGTCTGACAAAGTCACAGAAGAATTCACTCAACTATTCTTTGAGTTTGAATAAATTTAAGAGGATTCTTTTTTTAATTTCCCAAGAAATTAAAAAAAAGAATGAATAATATACCACAAGGAACATACAGAAAATTTAAGAGGAGTTTAAAAACGTATTTACTTAGATTTTGTTTTTACTCTGTTAACGAGTCATTGAGAACTGTCAGAATATCTAGAATTTTTAAAATGAATTCATGCTTATTGGACATTCCTTCATTTTTTAAATATATTTTTCAATTGCTTGTATTTTAACCTTAATTAATGATTATGTGTTATGTGCTTTTATTAATATGTCAAATGTTATACATTTTACATTTTCTATCTCTGACTTGCTACAAACATTGTAAAAACATGTAATGTAGTCAAATAAATCTATCTACCTATCTATCTATTTGTTTGTATCTGTCAAGGTATATCATATCTGTATCTGTCAATGTGTATGTCCTTTTTTGCGCGATCCATCTTTTTTGTTTATTTATAGCATCGGTTGTCAGGTCGGTAGGTTGTGTTTACTGGTTTCTAAGTCTAGCACGTCGGTAAGTGAATTACTTACCGTTCAGACGTCGGTAAGTAAATTACTACATACATTTAAGTGGTCCTAAGTAATATATTCCTTTATTCATTACACAAAAGGAACAAAAAATTAGAAGATTGATATTTTTTTAATGAACAGAATCGAACAGAACAATATAAAAAGTAATAAATAGCATGAAAACAATTTCACCAAAATGCAAATTATATTTTAATCTGATCGAGAATATAAATGTCACTTTTGACATTTCGTTCATTTCGAAGAAATTTAAATTATTTTATTCGAAATTCGAATATTTCAATACGATCGCGCAAAAAATGGTATAAGCATTTCAAACGTTAAGGGTAATACCGGTCTCCAGCAAAATTGGTAAACAACTCTTACCGTTCTTGATACTTAATATACTATTTTGCGCGATTGATCTTTTTTGTTTATTTACAGTATCGGTTGTCAGGACGGTAGGTTGTGTTTACTGGTTTCTAAGTCTAACACGTCGGTAAGTAAATTACTTACCGACGTCTTAGCCCTACATACATTTAAATGGTCCTAATAATATATTACTTAATTCATTACACAAAAGGAACAAAAAAAATAAGAAGATCTAAGTATATTTTTTTAATGACCACAATATTAAAAGAAATGATTAGCATGAAAGCAATTTCACCAAAATGCAAATTATATTTTAAACTAATCGAGAAGTATAAATGTCACTTTTGACATTTCGTTCATTTCGAAGAAATTTAAATTATTTAATTCGAAATTTATTTCAATAGGTAGGATCGCGCAAAGAATGGTATAAGCATCTCGAACGTTAAAGGTAATACCGGGTTCCAGTAAAATTGGAGGCTTCGCTACG
>CAJUYG010002826.1:19521-46214 GCA_910591675.1 Galerucella calmariensis
CGTTAAAGGTAATACCGGGTTCCAGTAAAATTGGAGGCTTCGCTACGTTCAGTCTCCAAACATTGCTGTCGACCGGTAAACAACCCCTACCGTTCTTGATACTTATATTGTCTGTATCTGCCAAGATATATCATATTGTATCTGTCAATATTTATCAGTTTTTTTGGGTTTTGTCAATGTTTACGTCCGTTTGTCTATATATGTCAATGCTTATATCCATTTGTCTCCATCTGTCAATGTTTATGTCCATTTTTCTGTATCTATCAAGGTATATCATATTGTATCTGCCAATATTAATCAGTTTATTTTTGTGTTTTGTCAATGTTTACGTCAGTTAGTCTCAATCTGTTAATGCTTATATCTATTTGTCTCTATCTGTCAATGTTTACGTTCGTTTCTCCGTATCTGCCAATGTCTATGTCCATTTGTCTGTATCTGTCAATATTCATCAGTTTGTTTTGTGTTTTGTCAATGTTCACGTCAGTTATAATCTCTATCTGTTAATTCTCATATCTATTTGTCTGTATCTGTCAAGGTATAACATATTGTATATGTCAATATTTATCAGTTTTTTTGTGTTTTGTCAATGTTCATGTCCGTTTGTCTGAATCCGTGGATATTTATCAGCTCTGTGCATTTGTCAAGAATTATCAGTTTTTGTGTGTATTTTTCAATGTTTACGTCCATCTAGGTATAGGGAGCTAGGTGAACTGCCTAGTCAGGATGTTTTAGAGATGTTAAATATAGTTTGGTGTGAATTTAATAAATCAGATGCACTGAAACAAAGTTGTTTAATTTGAATTATGGTGTAGATACTTTTCAGCAGTGATTATTATGATGATTATTTTACAAGAATATGTATAATTATTAATAACTATTCTCATCGAAAGTGTCCCTTCTGTAAGTAGAAGGTTGCGTGATACGGATGTAATTCATTAATAAAGTATTAAATTCAGGTATAAATAGCTGCGGGAAATATACAATAATTAATAATTACGAGCAGTCTCTTATGATGTCAACGCGAAGCACAGTCAAAAGAGTGAGAAGTAAATATATAGATGTTAGCGCGGTGGTAGCAGTCTCAATTTTCTTCATCAGAATTGAAATTCGTTGGAAAAAATTGGGTCTACGCCACATGAAAATACCAATAAATTTTTCATGTTTTTCTAGTCATTGACTGGTAGTTTCCAACAAACCCCAAACTATATTTAACTATATTCTCATAGTTTATAATCACAAATATTAAATACAACGAGGTAACGAAACCAATTATACGACCACATCCAAAAATTTTACAAAACGTGGATTCTGTTTATCTTTGAACACATGCGCAATTGAAGAAAAAACAAATAACAAAGGGTATTGCATTCACCACACAACACCTTGAGTGTAAGAGTTGTACTTATACAAAAACAGCTTTCACAAACGCACCACAAGAAGCGTTTACCCCGTCGTCTGACTGACAATGACAAGTACACTGTCGGTGTGTCAGTTTTCGATATACACAGCTTGTTCAATTGAAACCCATCTTTGGTCAGGTTAGCCTTGGAAACAATTGTAATCATTCAACTGACGTTTTCCAACATTAGTAGCGTATGCAAACGTCACACTGATCTGTTTATTTCGTTTATATTTGACAGCGATTTTAAGTATTGTGACTTTGAAATGGCGTTTTAGTTAACAATCCGTCCAAATGTGATAATGCTCGGCCTCATGTTGCCAACGTAGTGAAAGAAAATCTGCAACGAAAGAAATGGAGGATATTAGAGCATCCACCCTATAGTCCCGATTTATCGCCTTGCGATTTTCACATCTTTGGGCCACTAAAAAAGGCGTTAAAAGGTAACCGTTTTCAGTCGGACGCAGAAGTACAAAACGCTGTGAAAGAATTCTTCCAGCAGCAGCCACAAGAATTCTATAAGCAGGTATACATCGGTTGGTGAAACAGGGGGATATGTGCCTCAATTGTAGTGGTAGTTATTTGTAACTGTACTTGTCAATAAATTTTTCCTGGACCAAAGATGGGTTTCAATTGAACAAGCCTCGTATTATGAACGTAGGTACTCGTTATGTCATCAGTCATTTTTGGTTCAGTGCGAATTTTAAACTAATGGCTTTTTTATTCAAATAATCTCATCTTGATAGGTAATTTCAAGCAGCAAATATGTGATAGGCAATCTCCTGGATATACAAAATTATGTTGCACAAGTTTTTGTTTAACTAATATCCCTGGATTCTCAAAATATTTGAATTTGTCCATTATTGACCTTGGTTAACAATAGAAAACATTATTAACCACCAATAGAGAAATTCAAATTCTACTTCTTAGTTGGATAAAAGAAGCAATAATTGTCAACTTCACATCTAGCACTGGAAAAAATTACATAATTAGACAACCTTGTAGACTTATATTTGTTTTGTAATAATAGAATCTGAATATTAAATTTTATACAAACGCGGCATATAGAAAAATGTATGAGGCGCTCCTGTTTACACCTACAAAAACCTCGGTATCCATTTATATTATTTTTCCTGTCTCCGTGTATATTAATTCTACCTACTCTTGATAATACCTACCGCAACACCAACTGAAAATAGATTTGCCGCTACCCATTTATACCGGCCGTTACTAGGCATACCGGGGTTCAAATTATCATCGTGCAGCTAGCGTCAGCGCTTGCACCAATGTTGTCGATACTACAAATAATTTCTAGAATTATGGAGAATTTTTTAAATTAATTATCCATTGTAAACTTAACACTTACATAATTATGTATATTATTATACAATTTTTTATCTTTCACTATATTATAATATGGATGCGTTAAATATTTGCGGTTATTTCCCTATTCTCTTGACATCTTTACATTTGCTGAAAATGCTGGAATGCCAGATGAACTGGCAACCTTCCATCATTACAAATAAATATCATAAATTTAGAAAATAAGGTTGACGCGATTTCTGACATCCAGAGTAAATTAATTATCGTTGATAACATTTTGGTAGTTTTTATATATTTAAAAAACTAGACGATTCCAGGACACACTGGAATATAAGGAAATGAAACAACAGATGAACTAGCAAAGAGGGGGACGGAAATACTCTTTTGGGGGCCTGAACCCTTTTCGGAATCAGCTCCAATGTAAAAAGAAGATCTGACCATTGGAAATGTCTAGTAGGCTTAGACAATCAAAGATTCTTCTGGATGACAACAACCTGTTGATATTAATGAATGCTAAGTCAGTCAAAGTAAAGCTGCGCTAAGAGTTTTAACAGGAATCCTAACGGAAATTGTCGCCTGAATGGGAACCAGAAAAAGCTCAAAATAATGAAGGAAGAATACTGTAGATTTTGTGGCATGGAAGAAGATATATCTCCATCCACATATTTTCGAATTGCACAGCAATTTAGAATCCTAGGGTGCAGTATCTGGGAGACTACTGGAAAGGAGAGAAACATTTACCTAAGCTGAAGACTGCAGTTTTCTTAAAAGGCTCCAGGAAATAGGACTAAAGGAGCTACCAGCCTCTGAGACTCTCCTCAGAAACTAAGTAGAAGTAATAGGGCACAATAGATCTTTAAGGTCAGCATATCGTCTCTATTATTTGACCTTTTTCACCAAATCTGATTGCACCTTTTTTGAAATTCTAGTTGCATAAGGACTGCAATACTTATTACTGAATTATTAACTTCCTAAGGTTTCAGACTTAAGCTGACTTTGTAATGATCTTTTGCAAATTCCATTAAAAAATATTTTTGACAGCTGATACTATTGTTACTCACTTTGAGACGTTTCAATTTCTCACACTGTAGTGAAGAGTGCTATTACGTAAAATATCTAGTAAAAGTAAATGCTTTAGAGAGAGGAATGAACCAGATACATTTTAATTGGTGTCAATTTAGTTAGGTTTAATCACAAATCTTCTAGGTTAGTGATGTTTATTTTTTTGTTAGGAGGTTGATAAATGCGCTGAAACTTCTTTCCACTAGATATGAAGATGGAGAAGCAATTAAATGTTTCTTTGCCAAGTTCCATAATACGATTAAATTTTCTTTTAGATGTATGGCATTCAATACTTGGGGATCCTCATTTTTCCGCCAGAATGAACCCTTGCAGGTCTTCATCGATTAAAGTAAATACCTACCTACCTAGTCAGGCAATCGAGAATATGTTGCGTACCCCTCGTATATCATTTTACGTAATTCTATGCACAATGTTTTTCATCTTTCAATGAAGTATATTCTTAAGAAAGTTCTATTTTTCAACAATTTATTATGAGTAAACTATCACAGTATAAATAAAAAACAATTAACGTTAAACGTTAATTTGTGTTTTGATTTTTAAATAGTAAGGCGGCAACACCGCAGTGCGCTGTAAGCTTCAGACCTCGTACAACTTCTGGTCAAAGAGAATACTTTACGTACAGGTACAGTCACTACAGTCGGGCTCGGGCCAAAGTGGGGAAGAGTGCGCGTAAGGTCGTGTGCTTGTGCTTCATGCACGACGGTTTTTACATCTGTCGAACGAATTTTTAATAAAACGAATCTCTTAGCATAGTAAGCATTTCGTATATTTTTTGGAAAAATGATGACTGACGGCTATAATAACGTCGATCAAGCAGCTTTCGACGGCTACATGGAACAAGAAGAAGAATGGGAGAGAGAGGGACTCCTCGATCCTGCTTGGGAAAAACAACAAAAAAAGGTATGAAATAAATACCAATTAGGTACATCGACTAAGTAGTATTCAATCGAGTGATGTGTGAACGTTTGTTACAATCTTTTTTGGATAAACATTTAACAATGAAATTGTAAACAACTCTGCGTATCAGTTTATAACCTCAAAGCACCCCTCTTTTTCCATACCGGAAATATACATTCGCAATAACCCTATAATATAATACAACTACCTATTTGTATTTAAACTAATGAATGTTATTTTACTTTTTGGATACGATTTATGTTTAAATCCTTGAGTGTCGTGTAACATTATATCGTCAAAACTATTTTTGGCTCGACTTGGCAAGATTCTTTTTAAAATGTGTTTCATAATATACACGTTTAACAAAAATTTATTGATTAAGATTGTTCTACACATTCTTTACACAATTTATCTTGATAGTCAAGTTTGTTTTGGTTTATAATAGTGGATAATTAGGGGAATATTTCATTAATTTGATTACTTATATCAATTGTTATTTACTGTGTATTTGAGCTATTTATATATCATTTCAATCCCTATTTACATCCGTTTTCTTATCATATCTCGTATCAAGTAATTAAAGAGATTTTTAGGCAATTAATTCTTTGATTGATAGTTATTTTTAATCGGCGGTGTTGTCACGCTTCCACCATTCATAATGCACGAAAAACTAGTGAATGTCTTAGCAATTTGTGATATTGAAGTAGGTGGAAGTTGAGATTAATAATAGAACAGCAAGAATGGTTTTTAGTACACATTAATTTCAATTTATTAGTGCATTTATAATGTTGATTATTTCTTTTAGCTTCTACAAAATTTTGCCATTAAATAAGGCACCTAAAAATATTTATGAACTATGTATGATATTGATATTAAAAAAAATAAAAAGAAAGCTTGTTCCTTTGTACAATCAATTCTTATATTTACATCAAATTTATCCAAAAGTATCTCATAAAAATAGGAATAACATTGCTCAATGAATGCTGATATGTGTTAACTTCCCATAAACAATAGTAGGTAATGTCATGGTTTCCACATCAACTTAGATACATGTCAAGTTCCTCATCCGTGTTTCAGCTTCATGAAATAAATTTTTCATTGATACCTACTTTTATACAGTTGCATAGTGGATATGTATACCATTTCCGTTTTAAATTACAATTATTCTTCTGCAATAAAAGTATCATATTTATACTTTAGCTTTGCAAAATAGTTAAGGTTGTTGACCAGGAATTGAACAAAAAAACTTGTTAATTAATCTTTGTTTGAAATATGTTGAAAAACAATTAACTCAAGTACCTACTTTTGTCTCGCTTGCACTTTTAAATATTTACCATTGGCTTTCTTTAGATCTCCAAACCTACACCGTTGGACTAGTATGTAATTCCTTATCTAATTGTGGACATTATAATTTATTTAGGAAAATATCACATTTTAATGTTATAGAATCAATTTAATTCTATAGTATACTTACCATTTGCTTAAAAAGCATAGGTATACATTTAATAGAGCTAGACACCTACTTTCAATTGAGTAAAAACATTTATTTTATTATCAATTGTTTATGCATGAACTTGAAAACTATAACAACTTTAGACAGACAACTGACATTTGCATAACTTGTTAAATAAGAAGTTAAATCATTCACATACATAAATCAATCATAAATAACTTGTTATATGTTAGCCCATATATTTATTGTTGGTACTGGATATGTATTTGTTCCATCATTCAACAACTTGTTTAATATTATGCACCAGTAGCCATAAATCAATCCAAGATAATAAATTTCATGGTGTACAAGTTTTTGCAACAATATATCATGATTTAAGTAATCATAAGTTTCAATTAAATCTAGTTATCAATAATAACTATATGATTACTCTTTTATGTATGGAGTGCTTACTTTAACTGGTCAGTAGGTACCTACTATTTCCAACCTTTAGAGATGCCTACGATATTTTGGTTTGCGAGAGCTCGTGTCGTCTCGTTTTCGAGACGCGACTCAGGACAATACTTTAAATTTTTATTGCGAGACAAGACAAGTATTTTAAAATTCTAATTACAATTATTAAAATTGAATTGAAATTTTAACAAAAAAATACAATACCTAATGCTACATTGCTATTGGTTGTTATCATTCCATCTGTTAATTGGCAAACTAGTTAGTAAAATTATTGAATGGGACCTTAAAGCCTACCGAAACAAAGTGGATGAATGGCTTATGATCGGTTTTCAGGAAGCCCCTGTTAAAATTCTAAGACATTATAAAAAACTAATTGAATATTAGGTATATACCGTAGTCTTAATTTTGTATTATCGGCAAAAATTAGGAACTTTTAACGCTACTCCGTGGGATAAAGAATTAGATTATTAGGCTTTTGTTCATTGAATTGAAACGAGTATTTTATTTAGACAGGAAGTACGAAAATTTTGCGAGACATGAGACGAGACTTTTATTGCGAGACGAACCCGAGAAAAGGCGAGATTTTCCAAAGTCTCGTCTCTAATAACGTTAGTGTAGTAGTTCTTGAAATCTTCAGCTACATACTTATTAGGGATAACGATCTGAGATGCTTATGAGAACAGACCTAATGTCTTCTTCAAAACATGTATACGAGGGATGCTCAGGAGGTTTGCATAAAGAAACTGACAATTGTTCCTAGAAAAAATAAAAAAAAACTAGTTGTATTTGCTTGGATTTATGCCTTATGCAGGAGATACATCAGTTGTTTTGTATATTTGATAACTTATCTCTACTATTTCCTGACATACTTTCTATTAAAATTTTTGTGCATGAAACTTCTGTAACAGAAAAAATATAATTTTATTTTACAAATATCCTGGAGTGTACGTGAACATTAGTTATCTGGCAACGTTGTTATTATTTGAAAAGCGAGTCGAGTTGCACATGTGTGTATTTTATAGAAGCGGCAGCTGCGCGAATGTTTCACAAAATCTCAGTGAGTACGAGAGAGACATAAAACATAAGGCGTCGAATTTCTGAACGCCCTGACCAAAAATGGTTTCACTTAATAATTGTATGTCGATCTGCAAACATCCCAGTCTTACTGTACTGTATTTATTCAATTATGTTAGTTGTCTTACTGATAAATTAATTCTGTTGGGTTGTAAAACGAATACCTAACTACTGAGAGTTAAAAACATATAGGCAACATTTTTAATTGCTGGTTAAAGATGAATACAATAAATTAGTCTATGAAACACAAATGAACAAAAATATTTATTTATCTACGACCACCTTTAAAATTAGGCAATTACGAACCAAAAAAAATGTGTGAAATCGTAGGTACATTATAGGTACATACGTTAAAAAGCGTGCATAAATGTACAACGCTTTTTATATGGGACTTTCATTATAACACCCAAAAGCGTGCGTAAATGACCAATGCTTTTTAAATGTTTTCATTTTAACATTCTTTTTTAGCTACGTAATTATCTAGTTGCCTTGAATTTTGTCGTTTGTTGTATAAACTTTTGTGCTGTCAGTAAATTTGACAGAAGTGTCAGACATAGTGAAAAGTATTTTCTGTTATATTTAAAATTTTAATTACACCCATTTTAAATGGAAGAAGCTCGAGAAGAATGCATAGCACATTTTTATTTTTTCTTCACGTGGTCGTAGAGAAAGTTTTCTATGACACTTGTGCGTGAAGTACTTTTGCGCACGAGTTGCGAAAATGCAAGGCACGAACGTAGCGAGTGCCTTTTTCGGATATTTCACGCACTTGTATCATAAATAACTAATGTGTAGCTATTGCGAAAAGTGAATGTTGGTTGCACGAACATAAAATTTGCATGTCGAATGCAACAGATATGCTTTATGTTGCACATAACATTTTTTCTACGATCAAATTCCCTCCCAGGAAGATTTCTTGAAATTTCAAGTTTTTTCAACAAAAAATGTCCATTATTTTCTATTTTTTGCTACTTCTTTTGCTTCTATCATTCTCTTTCCTCTTATATTTTGGCTATATTGCTATTCCAGGATTCTTTTGGTCTACCTCTGTCTTTTTCAACAATCATCTTTGCTTCCCATATCTTTTCAACTATCCTCCATTCGCTGTAGATCAGGTCAGTTGTGTTTCTAGCTCCTCTCTCATGTCTACATTCTTTATTCTGTCTCGTTTTGAAACTTCTTTTACAGATATCTGATGGTATTTAATTTCTATCGCTTATATTCTGCACTTTTGGAATAATGTCATTCTGGTTCTTTTTGATATTTCCTTCTTATTAATAAATCCAGGTTTCAGCATATGTTGAGTTTTTATAGCTATTTCTGTTCTTTCCATAATATCCCTTTCCTGGTTACCAGTGCTGTCAATTGTTGTTCCCAAGTATTTAGAGGCCTATTCCATAATATATCTATATTTTTTTGAAGACCTTTTTCTGTATATTGTTCATTATAACTGGATCGTCTGCAAATGTACATTTACTTATCTTCCCTGGTCTAAGTTGTTTCATACCTACAGAAAGCACCTGTGTATATGTTTTGGTTTTCTCGAGGGTTTTCTTTATTACAACGAATAATGTTGGGCTTAAAGTCCACCTTGTCTTAACCACTGTTTTGTCTCAAATGTTTCATATGCTCGATTGTTTTTCATTATATAGTTTTCTATGTTAATGTTTCATCAATTTTTCTTACTTCAAGTATATCCCATATTTTTTTTCTACAAGGTCTGTCAAAAGCTTTCTCCAAGTCTATAAAAGTTTTGCTATTTTGTGTATTTTCTTTGATTTGTTTAATTGTAAAAATGTGATGTACACTTCTTACAACCCGGAACCCACTTTGTGCTTCATCAAGTGTTGGTTCTATATGCATTTCTAATTTTTTATAAAAAAAATTTTCTTACACCTTCAGGCCCAAACTTAACAATATTAACCTCCTGTAATTGCTGCACTCTTTAACATCTCCTGCTTTATGTATTGGTAAAAGTATTCTGTCTGCCAATCTCCTGGTATTCTTTCTTCAGACCATGATTTATTACAAATATCTAAAGGCAATTCTCATCAAAATTTTTCATCCTTTCAGTTTTCATGTCATTCAACGTAATGGCATCGCTCGTTTCTTGGTACTTATTTACTGAATAATTTTTCTATTCATATAAATAGCAAACCAAAAAATTGACACATTTATAATAGTTTTGTTATTTTTAGTAAATTGAACCAGTCTTTTTCATATTTTTACGACTGCTATGGCGTGCTCTGATATCTTAAAGAATTCAACTTAGTTTTTTTAGCGTTCTTAAGCCCTATGTCATCATAACCGTATGAAATGAGTCTCAAACAGTGGAGTAGTTCACGGCCGCAGTTGTCAATATATGTCTCCACTTCTGATACTCCATATCGGCTAATTATCATTTTCCTTCGTGGTGGAATAATGTAGCAAGTTCAATATAAACTGTCGATTTTCTCCTATAGGGTACATCCGAGGTACATCGGTCCAAGTTGCCAAACCAAAAATTTTGGAATGGCATTTTGGACCGTTGTCATTGATGTTTTTTTCAGGTATTTTCCTCAAGTGATTTATTGTAGACAAACCTAACTTTAGTTATATCTTGCAGCTATAGGTACCAACTCCGTTCAATTCAATGTCCTTCGTGGCATATAACCAGGGAAGTAATTGTTGTTTCTTAGTGAATTTTCTGCTCTTTGAAATGTAATTTTCAAATTTGCAAAGCGTTATAATAGTATTGAACCATTATTTGACATCTATTTATATATTTTTTATTATGACCCATCTGACTATAATATTTTGAATACGGTCCATGAGATTTTGAAAATGTCAGTGTGCTCTCCTCAATTCACAACTTTTATCCCAAAATTGTAACTGTTTTGGATTGTTCACCCTGTACAGTGAGAACAATTTGAAAGTATTGGAGTAATTTTAAAAATAACTTTCATTTTATTTATTTTCTTTTTGGTTTCCACTCGTATATGTTAGCAAGAAAAAATGTAGTATACAGTTTATTTTTACACATTTATGTTACAACTGTACACAAAAAGTATTTTTAGATAAAATCGTTTCGAATTTCAGATTAAATAATAAGAACTTGTTTGTTTCTAGTCAAGCAAGATCTTGCAAAGTATCCGCTTTAATTCAAACATTGACCTAATAAAAGAGACCGTACGCGGTTACATATATGAAATGGATCATCTTGTAGGCGATTTTTAAAACAAAAATATCACAGCGGCTATTTTTGCACTTGACCTCAATATATGCATCTGGAATGTAATAAAACACTTTTACGAACACTATCATCAGCATCTCATTATTCTTGTAAGATAACTGTTAGAAGTTCAACGTGGAACTGTAACTGTTGATTGCAAGACAATACTGAGAATTGTTGAATGTTGTCAAGTTAGAAGGATAATTGGTTTCATCTGTAGATAATTCACATAGGTATCGATTTGAAAGCTAATGTTATGAAATGCATCAAGGAAGTTTATGCAGACTAAACATAACAATTGGGACTGTTTAGTATTGGAACTTTAGTCCTTTACGTCAGGTTATGTTTGAGCGACCGGGGGTCGCGACGCAAAAGATCTGACCGTTACGTTATGTTACGTTACGTTGTGTTACGTTTCTTTCTTTATGTGCCTTGCTTTGTAGCGATTCAATTTTTTCCTGTACCAATAAATAACCTTGTCATTATACCTGATAAACCTTTCCTAATATTCAACACAGAAGAAATCTGGTCCAACCACATCAGATGCCCTGAAATTGAAGACAACTATTTCTGCCCCGTTCAGTTACTACAGAAAAATCGACAGCCGTGCCTAGTAAAATTGATAGAAACAGGAAAAAACGAATGTGAAAGTACTCACGTGAAACTGTACAATGATACGTTGGTACAAATAAATTCTTACCAAGTATTGGTCATCCCTATCAATCCAATAAAGGTGGAGACACCACTTGTCACAATAATCGAAACTACCAAATCACGAAACCTTCAATTATTACTATCGAAACTGTCCGATAACAGCAAATGGTGAAATTTACCAAGAAGAGGAAACTGCATGAAGAGAAAGTATTCGAATTACCTCAAATAAATTTCACAATCAACACGATGAAACTTCCACTTATGCATCTCCATTCTATAGACAACACAGAGATCAAGCAATTTGAAAGAATGGTTCATAATATAGAATTACCCAAGCTCAAGGAAATACCTGGATACCATCCTTGGACTAACACAACTCTATTTGGAACTTTTTTCTTATTCTTTTTGGAATCAAACCACAATAATGTTTTTTTATAATATTGAAAGAGTCCAATAATAAAAGACGAAAAAATAAAGAAAGTGCTTTAATACAACTAAATTCAGATAAATGTGTAGCTAGTATTTCAGCCGAATGTAGTCAAATTTGGTTACCAATGTTAGAAAGAGAAATTTCCAATAATCAATTATCTGCGTTATCAGGATAGCATCATAAGTTTTTATCCAGGTTTTCTTATGATTTATCATTGGAATAGTTGTTAATCGATACACACTTCAATACACAAAATCACCAAACTGAGTTATACATGTTTTGAAAACAAAAATGATCATACACAAAAAAGTAACAACAAACGCGTTTTATTAACAACATTTCCAAAATAAGCTAAAAAAAGCGCTATACCAATAAAAACCGTTCCTGTAACGTGCACTTCACTGGATTCCATTTCTAGTAGACTATCATATCGTTAGAATGTCATAAAATAAAATATTTTATTTCACAATTTACCAGAGGTGTGATCTACTATGAATGGACCTTAATAAAATTTGACAACAAAGTTTTGTAGTCTTAAACTTCAAAATATTATTGATTGTCTAGTTGTCATATTTTTTCGTTGTGTCAGATAGGGACCAAAAATTATTTTATTAATTTTTGTTACTAGTTAATCTTGACAACGGTAGCTGGAACGCTACCGAAACGTCGAAATAAAAAATAAAAAAACATTATTGTGGTTTGATTCCCAAAAAAATAAGAAAAAGAATAAGTAATGCCACAAGGAACTTACAGAAGATATCTATTTGGAACTTTAGTTCTTTACGCCTGGTTATGTTTGAGTGACCAGGGGTCGCGACGAAAAGATCTGACCGTTACGCGTTACGTTACGCAACGTTATGTGCCTTGCTTGCGTGCGTGTTCTCTCTCCTGAGTCTCTCTCTCTCTCTCTCTCTCTCTCTCTCGTTTACGAAGCAGCCATTCATATGCTTCGGCCGGGAATTGAACCCGGGCCGCCCGCGTGGAAGGCGAGCATTCTGCGTTCTACCACTGAACCACTGACGCTATATTAAAATTCTATGCAAAGCTGGTATTCGCAGTGCTGGTGATCTACTTGAATTTGTTCGGATAACTTTTTACTATTATTTCCATAATTTTTTTGCGCAATCGATCTTTTTTGTTTATTTACAGCATCGGTTGTAAAAATGACATGAGGATTAAGGGGTCTAGCACATTTACTTTTCGAAGTACAGGGTGTTGAAATTTTGAAAACTTGAATGTTTTAATTTAATTCAATTTAAAATGGATGGATAAATTGATTTGACATTTGGCAGGTTGTTTTTAAATGTAAAAGGGCATATTTTGATAGAAATAGTAGTTTGTGCAACTAGTGTGGATATGATGGCCATATCACACGAGGACGAAGTTTGAGCACGACGCCGTAGACGGAGTGCTCAATCGTTCAAGTGCGATATGGACAATCCACACCAATCGAACAGCATATTTTTTCTACGACCCACTTAAGAAAAAATCTAGAAAATAAAAATTTCTATAAACTGTAATATAACTTCAAATTGAAAATTTAGCAATTCAATTTTATGTTTCCACTAATTTTTTTGTGGTAAACGTACAGTTCTTGAATGTCCAATTTGTATAATGCTACGGTTTCCCTTTTTAAATATACGATGCTGTTATAAGTAAATGTTGCCAGTCGGACTCCCTCATGAAGGGTACCGTACCATTATCTATAATAATGAATATTCTGCTAAATATTTCAAACGTCTACCTGTTGTCGTTATTAATATCAAGCAGAATAATTATTTGAAAATAGAATTAACAATAAAAAAAACTTCCTTACGGGGAATCGAACCCGGGTCTACCTCGTGAGAGTCTGGTTGGCTTACTACTCAGCCACCGAGGCATATGCAAATTGTTTATCTATAACGTCAAATGTGTTACATAATTTTTGCTTAAAAGGAACTAAAGTTCCTAACGTGTGTCCCGCGACACGTTCTACCTTTTTTATCTACAAATTGTCCAAACTGATACTAATTTCAAATTAGCACGAAGTAAAAGTATATTGAGTTCCAAAAAAACAATCATGGAAATCTTAATGTTAGTTGCATATTATGGTGATCGCAAACCTTCCCTTACAAAGCAGCTGCTGCTCTTTATTACGATTCAAATTCTGAATGCCCTCCTATGAGTAGATCCACAGTGACGAGATCAATAAACAAATTTAATCAAACTGGTAGTGTAAAGGATATTCCAAGGTCTGGTAGACCGAAAAGTGTAACTAATGAAGATAAAACTTCAGATATTCAAGGACAATTATATTAAAAGATCTACGGAGTATAAATGACGGTGGATATCCGAGTTGCTCTAGACAACCAAGAAACGAAACGAGGACGAGCAAAGACATTGTCTCCATCTGTACTACCAGAGGATGTCCACAGGGAGGAGTAGCATCCCCATTTATGTGGAGCCTGACAGTTGACAAACTAATGTGTGGCTTGACTGACCTTGGAAGTATCCTGCCAAGGATATCGTCATAACAGCCAGATGAACATCCCTTTGTGACATCGTACAAAAGAGCCTGAACTATACAAATAGCTGGTGTTGGAAAGTGGGACTTAGCAGCAACCGCGCAGAAATCAACTTGATAGCCTTTTCTAAGAAAATCAAGCACAACCTCAAAGTCTATAAACTTGATGGGAGCGAGGTTGAATGAAGACAAGAAGTCAAGTATATAGGTTTGACTCTAGACAGTAAACTCCTGTGGAACAAACGCAAAAAGGAGATTATATACATAGCAAAGATAGCTCTAATAGTGTGCAGGAATATGGCAGGGAGAAATTGGTGCTGTAACCTAAAAATCCAGAGCTGGATGTATACACTGCCATAGTGAGACCAATTATCACTTTCAAGGAGATATTCACGTCATAAGAAAGTGTGCCTATAGTTCAATATGACAAATAATATGGAATGCAAAGGATTATCATAATGAGGAATAGTCAGTAGCCATTTAAGCACTAAACTCTTGTGTAATCACATCCAAAATGGGGAGGGAATGGCAAACTCAATGAACTTGGCGAGAACAACATAATAACCTTATTGTGGATTCAAGAGCACACTGAAATAGAAGGAAATAGATTAGCGGATGAACTAGCAAAAAGGGGAACTGAAACACCCTTTTGGGATCGGAACTCTTTTGCGGCATCGTCTACAATGTAATATTGGAAGTAATAAGCAAAGCTGAACAAAGAGAAGATCTGGCCATTGGAAATATCTGACTACAACCTGTTGAGGTCTAATGAATGCACAAGTCAAAGTAAAACTGCACTAAGAGTTTTAACAGGGATCCTAATGGGACATTGTCGCCTGAATGGGCACCTGAAAAAGTTCAAAATAGTGGAAGACGAAGAATGTAGATTTTGTGACATGGAAGGAGAATCCTGCATCCACATATTTCACAAAACCTATGATATTATTGGATAGAAGAGAGACAATTACCTAAGTTAAAGCCTGTTAAAACCTGCACTAGGAGATGTCTCCTAGTGACCTGACCACCTTCCTGAGAAGGACAGGATGGACAATGACCTAGGAGGACAACTCCTCGGGAGGATGTACAATGGGTCACATGTGGCCTAAGTGCTGTGAGCCTACACACTCACCCTCCCCACTCTACAGATACAGATACAGCCTGCAGATATCCTAAAATTTCTCCGGGAAATAGAACTAAAAAGCTACCAGTCTCTGAGACTCTTCTCAGAAACTAAGGGGGCACAATAAATTATTACCACCCAAGTTGACTTACAACTCCTCCTTTTTGGTAATTGCAACGTAAGTCCTTGAAGGATGTGTCAAAAAGCATTGTTTACAATGTAGAGAGGAGAAAAGCAACTATTATAGTTTCAAGTTTCAACACAGTTAATTACAAATGCAATTACATTCGTTTTCTCAAAAATATTGGAAAACAATGGTTTCCTGGTAATACCAAGATTGTAAATAGTGTAAGGTATATCTTTTGCAGATGGATCTTAGTACGTCAGCAAAAAAATTATTGTGTACTGAGGAATGGTTGTAAGTCAGCATCTCCCTAGGCTTATTTTAGAACATTTAAGTATTACCAACAAATTGATTTGTTAATTCACAACTAATTTTATGAAAGACATCTACTGTGAATCGACATTTGACAACAGTTTTTTGCAGTGTTAAACATTGTCTAGTGTTCGAATTTTTTGTACAATTAATCAGTACAATACATATTATTTTCATTTGTTTCATTGGTTTATGAAAGTTGGCACCTATTGTATTTTTTTTCTATCAGTTTGAAGGATACATTAATATCGCTGACAGCTGAAATACAACACTATTTTGTCACGTCAATGTATGTACATTATATCGTATCTTTAACTTAACTAAAAGTGACATCAAACTTATGTTCCGTAACAAAACCTGGCAAGACATGCAAACTAGTTAGTACATTCACGTAGCCAACTAATAGAGTTTATTTTTGAATGCTTGTTTGTCCCTAAAAAAAAGTGAATGTATTGCATAAAATTTCGCTAAAATATATAATGAATTAGTCATGTCGGGTTGGGTGGATGACCAACCCACTGATTGTATTTTAACAATTTTTTATTCAAACATTGGTATGGTTAGATTAGATAAGGTCATTTGTTCATTAACATATTTTCGTGCAATTTATCGATATATCACTATTAGGTGGTTGTCATTAAAATTTTTGTAAGTGGGGTTGATTAGTCATAGGGCCATTCGCACCGGTTACACTTAAACGTTAAGTGTCACTCAAATCCACTAAGTGTCACTTAGTCGTTCGCACCGTATTTTAAGGCACCCTTAACGCGACGTTAAGGATACCTTAACTAAGCTGGGAATATCCACGGCTTAAAGTTCCACTTAACCTCGAAATACTAATTTTGACGTTGATTTATGACAGTTTAGATTTGAGTAAATTGTGCTTTGGTAGATGGTAGATCATTGTATTTGTAATTATTTGTCTTATCGAAATGGAAATGTTAGAAGATGATGACGATTTAGAAATAATTGATATAATTGAATACGACAGTTATATATAAGGATCGATTATTTTAATACATTCGATCCTTATGCCCAATTTCACCAACCATTTCCTAAAGTTAGGTAATACCTCAATTAGATTTTGGAATTGCTAAGTGAAATTTTCGTTTTACCACGCGCTAAGAATTGCTTGAGAGTGACAAATTGGATATTTTCTATCATGTTCAGGCGTTTCTTAGCGCATGGTGAAACGTAAATTTTATTTTGTCATTCCAAAATCTGATTTGGGTATTACCTAACTTAGGAACTGGATGATGAAATCGGACATTAGACGTTTTTTCTTAGATTTAGAATGACGAAGGAAACTGCTCTCAATTTTCTTAAAGAAGTTGAAATTTTTTATTCTCTATGACATTTCTATACTTGCTAATAACTAATAATAATGATTTTTCACGTGTTGTGAAATTTATTCTACGAGATCGTTTTTCTCCACTCATATTTAAACTACTAAAATGACTCGGAAGAAAAAATACTTATCAAAACGTCAAAACCAAAGATGACACCAACTAATATCAAACGCATAGATCAAACTGGATCAAACTGCCGTTAATTGGTTAATTCCTGACAAGATTTTCTTTTTCGAAAAAATATTTTGAAGTTGCGGCGTTGTCAAATGGAACCTCCCACTTAGTTAAGGGACATACGGCGCGAACGAAGTTCCATTTAAATTATAAGTGTCACTTAGTTAAGTATGACTTTTAAGGATAATCGGTGCGAATGGCCCATAGTGGGTTAATGAGAGTACAGTAATTTCAGTATTCCATGTCTACCTTAAAACGGTTTTTTTCAAATATTTTTTCGTTAACTAACGTTAGTGTTTTAAAATTTACACAGTTCTTCCTTGCTAAAATCCAAATTACTTCTTCAATTACTTTGATCTACCTCTCATTTCTTCTAACTTTGTGTAATATTTGGGAAAGTAAGTTCATTTTCACTACCAACTGTGGTATTTTGAGGTAAAGTGTACAACTTTGATCACCGCTTCGGCCTTGGGAAAAGGAAATTTCAGAATGAATTTGACATGTCCATTTTCATACCACTTTCGAATACTTTGAATCGCGTACCCAGATAGCAAACATACATCTCATGGATATAATATAGATATCCATGATGGATATCTTGTATATCCGAAAGATATCCGTTGAAGGATCTGGTATATCCTAAGGATATCCATGGGATGTGACATTGTGACCTTTTTGGATATCTTATGAATATCCATAATGGATAACCTATGAACATCCTTGAAGGATATCTTGTGGATAGTTATAATGAATATCCTATGGGCGTCCATGAGAGGTGACAGTGTATCATTTTTGGATAACTAATGGATATCCATAATCACTATATTATGAACCGAATATTGCCAAAACAGCTGCTAAAAAAAAATTCGGCACTCAGGTTGAGCTTAGGAACTTATATGATATGGTAAGTTTATTGAGAAATTATCATTATTTCAACGTTATCTTTAATTTCCTACTCATATTTCATCGATATCCTCACGATACATGTTACAGCTAGTATTCTAGGCATATTTTAGATAACTTAATAAGGTATACTACTTAGAGAAGCTATAAAATCATTCGACAAGTCTTCAGTATACAAGTGACGCTTGAAAACAAAGCCTCTTTTTCTTTTATAAAACTTTTAATTAGAACACAAAAAGAGTATCAATTCTGTCAAATTTGGAACAATGTCACAATGTCTAAATATTGTTTTTTTTTTCTTCATTGGTGCACCTTTCTTTTGCTCGTCGCAACCAATTTTTTATCGACTCTTTTGTCGTCTTTTCATCCACTGACTTTGTGTTCTTGTCTGCAGCAACTGCAATGAAACAAATAATTTTACATAAATCAAAGGAAGGGGCTGTCAACTTTCTGCTAAATTAAATTGCCAGGTCTTGATTGAAGATTTAACAAGTACCAATGAAGTCAGGTTTTTTTAATATGTCAACAAAAAATGTTTTTCCCAGGGTTCATCTGTGATCATCCAACCAAAGCAAAGTTAACATTTTCGAATCAGTTGTAGTATACTTTCAATGGAATATTTTATGGCAAATGATTTGCATTAAATGAAGTGCATGCTGTTTGTTCACTTACCAAGCAGTAATTCAGCCATTTTCTGATCAGAACTTCATCTTTTTTTTGCCCCCAGCCAGCTATACTGATTCCCATATTGGTTTGTAATCAGCATGTTCATGCATCTCTTAACAAAATCATACGAATTGTTCCCTCCAACTTTTGATAGTTCTTTTACCTGAAAGTGAATTAGGTAACTCATTAAATAACACTGAAGAGGGGCTACAAATAAAATGTTTAAACTTAGTATACTCAGTTTAAAGTGAGTATACTTACAGCTAAATCGAAATTTTCTCTATTTCCAAGGAATATGTTTAAATCTTTCATCACATCATCAGAATCAACTGGGAAAAAAGGGAATGTGACAAAAATAGAGGATTCCCCTACATCTGCAGGTGATTCTCCCAAGTTCAAAGTTTTTATTTTTTCTAATATATCACCACATATGTTTTTCAGCAGAATTTGATGTCTGTATATGTTTTTCAAAGTTTCACCTGAAAAAAAAAATTAATATAATTGTTTTGAAAATATGAAACAATTTATTCTACACCTCACCATTCTTTTCACAGCAGGAACAACATTTAGTTTCATTGGTTTCAGTTTCAGATATTTTTTTATTTTCTTTTGATGAAAAACAATGAGATACTTCAGTAGACAGATTAGTATCATGATATTGTGAAATTTCATGATTTTGACACACATCAACAACATTGTTGAGCTTTGGGGGTGATGGCAAACCACCAGTATCTTTTTCTCCATAGGTCTCATTCATTCATTCATTCAAACGTTTGGGTTGTGCTCAACAGCCCGGGCACTTGACCTAAGTCATTGTACCATTCCCAATGTTATCTACTTCCACTCCAAAAGTTTCGTGTCCTCTATATAGGCCACTAGCTTATTTGGGGGGGATTTTAAGTAGTTCTGATGGTTGTATAGTTTCCTTTCCAAAATGCTTCTGTCTGAGTCCTTCTAAGTTCTTACATGAGCAGAATATATGAATAGGTGTTTCATCCCTTAGTTCGCACTTCCTACAGAAAGGTTCACTGACTATTCCCATTCTGTACAAATGTTTCCTTAGAGTGCAATGTCCAGTAACCAGGTCGGTTACTGTCTTCAAGTGTCTCTTGCTCAGTTTCAATAAACTGGTTGAGAGTTCTTTGTTTACCTTTTTCAGTAGACTTTTTGTGTGAAGATGACCTTCTGTCAACCTCCATTTAATTTGGTGTTCTTTGTCTAGCCAGTTCCGGATTTCCCCTCTTATGTAATCCTTTGTGATTCCACAGAACGGTTCCGGACCTATAAAGTCTCCTTTAGAGCCTTGTTTAGCTAGCTGGTCCGCCAATTCATTACCAGCAGTCCCTTCATGTCCCGGCACCCATACTAGAGACACTGTGTTGTCTCTTGCCAGCTTATTAAGGGACTCTTTGCAGTTTTTAACCAGTCTAGATTTCGTGGTAGGATTGTTGATAGCCTTCAGCAATGCCTGGCTATCAGTGAATATTTTTATTCTTTGTCTATGTCCATAGGTCTCATCATCTGTTGATGAAGAAACAATGGGTTTCTTTCTTCTTATCTTCCTTATTTGTCCATTTTTCAATTCCTCCACTTCTGAATTCAAATCACTGAAATTTTCAGCTAGCTTACATTTATTTCTTTCTGTAGCATAATTATCTAAAAATATATTTTGTCAATAAATTATTTGCTATATTCCTAATGAAAATTAATATGATTATCAGAAATGTTTCAACTTTTCAACTCACCATATGTCCCATTCCGAAAAATTTCTATGGAATGTTGGGGCCAACAAGTATTTGGTGGTTCCAATTTCCTTATTGCCTTGTTTAATTTTTCCCTAGTATATGGGGGTCAATAGCAGCTGTTTCCCAGTAAACATATAGTTGGAACTGCTTCCACCATATTTTCATTAATGAACTTCACAATACTTCAAGTATTTTGTTGCATTATTTCTCCAACAGAATCAGACATAAAAAAAATTATCAACTGGGTGTAGAATATCCTATAAATCAAAAATGTTAATATATCGGTAAGCAACCCATCTTAGATAATGTCAGGTAGGCTGCTGACCCTAAAATTTAATGAGTAAGCTAAATGAAATAGTGGAGTTCAAATTCACTTTTTTATTGATATGAGAACGGATTCCCCTATAGGGAATAGCCAGCAGGGTAGGTTCGAAACTTGCTGAAGTATGACAGTTCGATTCGCCGCTGTGTTAAAATTTTTCTCATTTTGTTTTCAGTTCTTTTTCACAACTTTTGTCTAAAAAAAAATTAAATTTAAAATAAATTTATTTGTTTCAAAAATTGTGAAAGAAGAACTAAAAACAAATAAATTTCACCACAGCGGCGAATCGAACCGCCATTCAGGTTTATCTTTTAAATTACCTGTGCTTCTACGGGATTGGAAATATTCGAAAGTGATATGAAAATGGAGTTCGACTTTTTCAAACATAACCATCCATTTTTTAATTAAGCCCAAACGAATTTAAGAAAATTAAGAGTGCATTTGAACTTATTTTTCAACGAACTTTCCAAATCTGTTATTATTGTTCATGAACGCTATTTGGTAAAAAAGTTAGCTCGCGTTTGACAGTTTGGTACTGGAATCCCTATGTCGCATCTTATAAATAACACAGTGTATATGTTACCGTGAAAGACCGAAAGTAGTGAATGTCAACATTCACCGGTGGATGTCGACAAATGTCAAATGCCTTGGTGAAAGTCCGAAAATTTCTTAATTCTATTATACATTCGGACTTCCACCGGTATATGTCGACAAACACAAATGAGGTCTGGTGAATCTCGGACACTGCAGGTCGCGACAAGTTTTTAGACGGTTCCAGCCCCGGCACGTCTTCATCTCAAGCACCGACTGACCCGTAACCTGACACGTCTTCATCTCAAGCACTGACTGATCCGCCACTTAGCACATCTTCATCTCAAGCACTGACTGAACAACACGAGCTAATTTCTTTAAAAAGAGTAGGTAGCTGCAAAAGAGAATTTTCTACTTCAAGCAACAAAAATGTTGCGAACCTCAAAAAAAAGTTTCCTCCTGCCCAAATTGGTGATACCGTGAGAATTCAAGTCCCTGATGTCGACCGTGGTCGTACAGACCCTCGAAATGTGTTAGCGGTTGTTGTAGGAATAGAGGATTCAGACTTTTATAGATTAGCTAACAAAAATGGTATCTTGAAGCAGCTTTTCACCTGTAGTCAGTTCATAATTTGTAAAGAAAAGTTACTTTCCATGGACGAAGTTTCAACAAAAGAAATGTCGCTAAGAGAAGCAGCTTCTGCTAATTCAAAAAGTGGAGGGCAAGGCTATACACGTTGTAACTGCAAAAGGAAGTGTTCCACGACTAAATGCAGCTATAAAAACAAGGAGCTTTTATGCAATTCGAAGTGCCACGGTAGTTTAAGTTATTGCAATAAATAAGATATTGTTCTTATTTTTTATATTTCATTTTATATTTTTAGGTTTCACTGTTTGCTTTGAGTCCTTTTTCCATATTATTTTAATAAATTATGACCTATGGATTTTTTTTTGTTTTTATTTCAAAAAAAAATTCTTCTTAACATACACCATGAGTGCGTCCTGAATGTCGACAATCGCCGGTGTAAGTTAGAAATAATGAAATTTCAACAATATTTCGGACATACGTCAAGCAACGTTAAGAATGTTGACATTCACCGGTGTATCTTGACATTTATCAGATTTCGGTCTTTCACGGTAACATATATATATAAACTGAGCGTCTACTCTTCAAAACAGGTAATTGAATCCAAATATCGATATTTATGGATTGGATTAAATCTATCACCCGATTTTAAGTTGCTATCAAGACGGGATCCAGGTTTAGGCTGATCAATAAATATCAGGTCTGATAGACATATATGGCAACATTGTTGACAGATCCATATTTTTTTTTATTGCGAAAAATACCCTTCAAGCTAAACAGTGCATACGCTCATGGGTATTATATTATTATATGGGTATTATATGAAAGTATTAAATAATAAGTGAAACTAATTCTAAAATTTTATTTCTGTTACAGGTTAGCTCGAGATTTTTCATTAAAAATTGAAGAATTTCTTTGGTAAGATATACATTTTGGCATAGCTACAAGTTTTGTTTATAATAATTGTAAATATTCTATTAAATTGTTGGCACTAGTACTAATTACTGGGATGTTGTAAATAAGATGGATGTCGCCATCTTTTAAGACTGGACATTTTGTTTTAAATTTAAGAAAAAAATATAACAAAAGTTAGTGCAACTTGATAAAAACCGAACATGACGTTATTAATTTAAATTGAAATAACCAAGAAAAGTTTTAAAGCAAAAACAATTAATTAATTAATTAAAAATTAATTTAGATGGTGAAATGTATCTTTTTCCTTTGATCTGCATGAATACGGCCGTTTTGCGCTCTTACCTGAAATCGACCTGTTTGCGCTCTGCGATTTTCATAATAGAAATGTATTATCCTTTTTTCTAGGATTTACCGATTTGCAATATAATTTTAAATTTATTATAACATAATAGCCCCGTAAAGGTTAGCTTAGAAAATTTGCTTAAAACCCATGGTACCTACTACAGAAAAATAATAAACATCTTCTTTTCTGTTTCTGTTAATGTCTATTTCGAAGAAAAGTAAATTAGGGGTAATTAGGGTAGGGTAGGTATGTCTTAAATCCCAGGATTTCCCCAAAAATTACTTGCCTACCTAATTTGTTGATGTTTAATCAGTTTCGTTTCGTTCTTTGATACAGAAGTATTGAGAATTGTGGAGAGTGATATTTTTACATTTTTGAATCATATTTTAAAAATGGACGTGCAAATTATTGAAACCTCGAAGGGAAAACCTTGTGCACTGTATAAGGGATATAGCTTTCGTATAAAGAAAACCAATAAAGATGGCTCGGTTTTTTGGAGTTGTATGAAAGAAAAAACTGAAAAATGTCGAGGCAATATAATTATGGATAACAACAGAATAATAAGAGAAGCCGATCATATGTGTAAACCTAGTGTTGCAGCAACAGAAGTGAAATATTGTACTTTCAATGCGAGGAAGAGAGCTAGGGAAGACGACAAGTATTTGCCAATGTCAAAAATATATCAGGACGAGTTTCATAAATTGTATAATCAAGGACTAGATTTCGTGACCGAAATACCAACATTTACTTCAGTGAAAAGTGGTTTAAATGCCTGTAGAAGACGTGCACATTGTCTGCACAAGGATCCCGCTACAGCATCAGAAATAGAATTTCCAGAAGAA
Organism: Galerucella calmariensis; assembly: GCA_910591675.1. Lineage (NCBI taxonomy): Eukaryota > Metazoa > Arthropoda > Insecta > Coleoptera > Chrysomelidae > Galerucella > Galerucella calmariensis. The sequence continues at coordinate 43,933 of CAJUYG010002826.1, forward strand.
GTTATTACAATGAGTGACAAAACGAATTTTTTATTTATCGACGAAAGTACTAATAAATATAATTTTTGAACTTTCTTGTTTTCTTGTAAAACTAATATTTTTAACTTACCCTTTACCGGACTATTATTGTAGGTAGGAGGAATTTAAAATTATATTGCAAATGGGCAGATCGAAGAAAATAAAGTAGATTATGAAAGTAGCAGAGCGCAAAGTGGCCGATTTCAGGTAGGAGCGCAAAACGGTCGGGCGCAAAGTGGCCGACACCGATCTGCATATGTGCGTAATTAAAGAGAGAAAGAGACAAGCTTTATTGTCATGAACAATTTTAAAATTTCATGGACAAAGCGACATAATTTTAAAATAGATAAAAATTAACAACAAAATATAAAATTATAAAAATACTGACTACTTATACCATAGTAATAATACAAAACGTAATATAATATACAAATTTAATAGCTGTTTTTAGACAGTTGAGGAAACAGTTTGCAAAAAAGATGATAACTCGCTTTAACTTCTGCATTTGATTATGGACAATCTTTACGTACACTCAACATACATTGTAAACAAAAACATATTACAAAATGATCCTTGCAACATTACACAGTAGACTTTTTCGATACATACACAATGTGACGTCGCGTTAAAACAATTTTTGTCGCTTCTTAGAATCTTCCGGAACGGAAACAAATGTTTTAGCAGGTGTTGTATGGGACGATTTTTTTTCTTTAAAGCACGAAACACCACTTGTGAGTCGATAAATTTGTTTCAAAGGCATAAAAGAACTATGGTTTAAGCGTGCATAACATAACTCAACCACTACAGTGTCAATAAGATTCTCCCATTGTAAAAAATTAACATTTTTCTGTCAACATTTATTTTAATAGTATATTATACTATTATTATTGACAGAGCACCAAGATTATTGTTGGAATAAGATGCGAGACCTATAAATGTCTTCACCACCATGGAGCTCGGCACCGGAGCGGGCATATACAGCAAGACGAGCAAATATGAAGAGATCGTCTCGCTTGGCAAATACCGAGGCAAATACGCTTCTGTATTTCAAGCAGAGGTCTATGCAATACTTGCACGTGCAAGGGCTAATAATATGAGAGCCTACAACAACAGGCAGATCAGGATCTTCAGTGACAGTCAAGCCGCCCTTAAAGCACTTCAGAGCTATAGGGTGACATCTCGGCTAGTATGGGAATGCGGCGAAGAACTTAGAAGACTTGCGACTCCGAACAGTGTAACACTGGAGTGGGTCCCAGGTCATAAAGGAATCGCAGGCAATGAAAAAGCTGACCAACTCGCAAGAGTAGGATCGTCAACTGTGATGAACGGACCCGAACCTGCTGTGGGCATCCCCAGATGCTTAACGAGGTCATGGTTAAAAGGGTGGTTGAAAGAACAACACAATAAACACTGGAAGAATACAACCAGGCAAATACGGCTCCTTAGAAAAAAAAATACACCGAGGTGGTGAAGACTATTATTATTGACCGAGCACCAAGATTATTGTTGGAATAAGATGCGAGACCTATAAATGTCTTCACCAACATGGTGTGCACACAATGTTTCCATTACTTGCCAAATTTAAGACAAAAATTAAAAATAATTCACAAACGCACCACGAGAAGCATTTACCCTGTCGTCTGACTGACAAGTACACTGTCAGTTTTCGATATATTATGAACGTACTCGTTCTGCCATCAGTCATTTTTGCTTGAGCGTGAATTTTAAACTAATAGCATTTTTATTCAAATAATTTTATCTTGATAGGTAATTTCAACCAGAAAATATGCTGAAGACAATCTCCTGGGTATACAAAATTATGTTGCACAAGTTTTTGTTGAACTAAGTACTATCCCTGAATTCTCAAAATATTCGAAATTTTCTATTATTGACCTGGGTTAATAATAGAAAAAATTATTAACCACTAATAGAAAAATTCAACTTCTAAGTTTGCAAGAAGAAACTTCACAGCTATAGTCTATATAGAAAGGACAAGGAGTAATAAATCATTCATTTAAGTATATATATTTTGAGAGGGTATACCGTAAGGTACATTTTGTATTGAACAACCCAGTTTTCTTAGAAACATTATCGGGAATATTATTTTAAAAGAAAGTAGGTACATTAAATCAGTACTTAGTATTAGTTCTTTGAGTAAAGTTTTCTTAGAAACATTATCGGGAATATTATTTTAAAAGAAAGTAGGTACATTAAATAAGTACTTAGTATTAGTTTTTTGAGTAAAGTTGTATGAAGTTGTATGG